>PVJA010008121.1:25434-65806 GCA_004027025.1 Myocastor coypus
GTGTGCTATGCCAGCTGCCCCCACCCAGGCTTGCTGAGACAATGAATGAGAGTGGGTGTGATGGTGCATGCCTGTAATGCCAGCACTTGGGAGACTGAAAACAGGAGACTCACTGAATCACTACAGGTCTGATCTGTGTAGTGAAACCCTGTAGATCCTGTACTAAATAGATTAAAAAAGGAGAAGTTTCCTATTGAGTTCATTGTTCATTAAAATGTTGGGGATAAGCCCTCGTCCTCTTTGCTAAGGAACGTTAACTTACTGTTCCAGCCTTAAGAAAAGAATGAACATTGTGATTTGGAAACCATCACCAAGAGATTTAGGAGATTCAGTAGCAGAAATGCAGGAAGGAATGGGATTCTGGAGAATGTGTGCAAGTAGGAAACTGCCTCCTCCCTGAGCCATGAGATTGATGGAAACGTGGGAGGACACTCCCTGCCCTCAAGTGTGCCAGGCAGAGTCCTTGCACTTCGTGGTCTGTCTTGACTCTGCCCGAATAGCCCTAAGAAAGGTTCATGTGCTTTCAGAATTTTCTCATGTTCATGGTCACACGTATCTGTAACCCCAGAACTCTAAGAGGCTGAGGCAGGTAGATTAGAAGTTTGAGCCTCATCTGACCACCTTAAGGAGACTCTATGTCTCAAAAAAAGGGCTGGGAATATAAGTCATTGCAAAAGCTCTGGGTTTGAGCTCTGCTTACACAAAACAAAATCACATCACTCTGGTTTGTCCGCAGTCATTCCAGAAAACCCCTGTGACCTTTGTGTCTTCCAGGCCTCCTTACATCTCATAAAAGGCTATTGTACTGGAGCTCCTACTGTGAAGTCAGTTGCAGCCTCTTTCTTTCTGAGCTCTCAGATTATCCACTTTCTCCTGTCCTCTCCTAAATGACCCCCTTTCATAAAGCTGTTGCTACAGCCTTTGATGCCCTGCCCCCCTTCAGGCTTTTCTAGTACACATGCAATGCTGCCTTGGCTCCTAGTGCTCTTCATGTCAGAATTGTCCTGTGCTGTGCTCTGAGCCTGCAGCAGCCTGTACAGGATCCAGTGAGGAAACCCAGGGACTGGGGGAGGCTGGCTCAACGTTCAGCTCCTGAGAAAGACCAGGTGGGGAACACCTTAGAAATGACATCAAGGTGAGACCACCCCCCACCTAGTAGCTGATAGGCAGAAAAGTGGGTGGAACAGGATAATAGGGTGGTGGAGGGAGCAGGTTGCTGTCTGCTGACCTGCATGCCTGGTGGCAGGTGGTGTATGAGGAGAGCCGAATGATCAGCCTGACAGCCCCCTACATATCAGGTTTCCTGGCCTTCCGAGAGGTGTCCTTCCTAGTAGATGCTGTCCATCGACTACAAGAGAAGAAGCCAAACCTCATGCCCCAGGCAGGTGCCCGTGTCCTTGGTGAAGAGAACCATTCAGTGCCTAGGGGAGGGAAGAGCCCCTGCAGGCCACCACCTCCATGGCCTGAAAGGAGTGAGATTTTCTAAAAGGCTGCATCCCAGTGGTAGGGTCTACCCATACCCATCCCCACCCCCACCCCCACTTGCTAGGTCAGCCACCTTAAACTGACAGTTACCCCCTGTGGCTCTAGGTCCTTCTTGTGGATGGAAATGGAGTGCTCCATCACCAAGGTAATACTGCTCCCCAGAGTACTGGGGAGGGTGCTATGGGAAAGATGGGAGAGGGTACCTCCTAGGTCCACCACACTAAGCTCCATCATGGCTCCTGTCAGCTGACTTTCAGCTGACTTTCATTTCAGGGTGCGTTGTCCCTCACCCAGAAGAGAGCTCTGCCTTCTCTTCACCCCTACATCTTCCTCCTCTTTCCCCAAGACACCCTATACTGGCCCATCTAGAGGCACCACCATCCAGTGTTGACCTTACACTGTAGAAGGCTCAAGGTGCCCACCCTGTGCCCTGGAGCCCTGGCCTTCTACCAGTGCCTGGACGTTGGCCCAGGGAAGGTGCTGCAGTAGATAGCCATTTTACCCTTATCCAAAATGTGGCCCCCAGAAGCTGTCCAAGGGAAGTGTTGGCCTTCCTAGCAGCAGTGATAAAATCAGAGTAGATAGGATCTTGTTCAAGGTGAGCTTGGGCCTCCAAGTCTGCTTCCCCAGTATTATGCCAGTCTGTAGGTGGCAACGTTCCAGTTTGACTGCACCACCTAAGCTTCTTCTCTGCTTGCTGGAAGGCTTTGGGATAGCCTGTCACCTTGGTGTCCTCACAGGGCTGCCCTGCATTGGGGTGGCCAAGAAACTTCTACAAGTGGATGGACTGGAGAACAATGCTGTGCACAAGGAGAAGGTAAGGGGACCCATGGGTAGTGATATGGGGCTGTAAGGCCCAGAGAATCTGAGGCATTGGTCACCTCCTAAGACAGTGCTGGCAAATTTATGGCACATGTGCCACAGTTTACTATCAACACTGAACGCTTTAAAAGGTTCTCTATCACTATTGTAGGGCATCTCTGCCCAGCCTGCCTACTGACACTCTGTATCCCGAGATCCTGCTCTGGAACAGGGAGACTTGCTTCTGTCTGGGAGCCTCCTGTCTACATGGCACTAAGCACTGCTGGCCCTCCAAATCTCTGTACCATGCTTGATGATTCTCCTCTGCTGCTGCAGTAAATGTATAGGATCAGTTTTCCAAGAGTAGGCCGAGCTTCCATGCCCCTCCACCCCCACCAGCTGCCTATCTCCCCAAGAGTTCTGACAAAGCCCAGTCTCCAGGCCATGCCTGCAGTACCTTCTGCCTTCTGGATGTCCATTCTGGCTGAGGCCTGCCTGGAGCTTCTATACATACTCTTATCATCTCCTCAGAGATCCCTGGGAGTGTGATGTCCCCATTCAGAGGGAGCTAATGACATCCCCACTGTTCTAGTGGACAGCAAATTCCAAGAGTTGAGACTATTTCTTTGCTAAGTAAAGGCTTGTTGAGTTAATGGGGTCCCCACCTGCTGGTTCAGCCCTGACCCACTCTACTCAATGCAAGAAAGTTTATTGGCTTGACTCAGATGTGCTCAGATTCCTAGGACAGGAGGCAACAGTAAGGCAGTAACCCTGCTCAAGGCATGCTGTTGTGGGCACCACCTGTGGGTTCATGACTCACACCTCAGCTGGCCCATGCTGTGGCACCAGGAGAGCTGCCACACCTGCTCTGAACCTGTCATCAGGTTAGATGGGGTCCTGTAGGCAGTGTCCTCAACACAAGCCCTGATCATACTACTGCCCAAAGTTCTCAGTACTGTCTTGGGGGTGTGGCCTTGCTGGAACAGCTGTCACCTAAGACTGCCTTGTGACTAAGTTTTAAAGATGAAGAGATATGCCTTCAGCCTTGCAAAAATGGACTTCTAGTTTTGGTTTGTGTTTTTTGTAATGCTGAGAATCAAACTTGGGGCATTGTTCATGATGGGCAAAATATCTATCACTAAGCCATGCCTCAGTCTTAGAAGACATTTTTTACAGGTTTTTCTTCTATTTTCCAGATTCAACTCCTGCATGCAGGGGGAAATACATTTCCTCTCATGGGTGGCTCTGGGACTGTCCATGGAATGGTGAGTGGCTTGAGGCCTCTGTCATCCCCAGGTTCCAGCTCAGAGAGGAAGGACAGCTAGGCAGTGAACCCCTGCACATGGCACTTGTACTTGTATATAAGACCCACTCATCTCTTTCTGCCTCTCACTAGATAGGGAGGGGATGTGATGTGTGTGTTTATATCCTCCTCTTACCCAGTGAAGCTAAGGGACCTCAGCCACACTCACCATATCCTGTGCAGGAGAGACTGCAGAGAGGTACGTGGGGGCTGAAGCACCCCGCACACCAAACTCAAAAGTGCTGCTTGTCACCTGAGGTGTTAATAAGAGTCTCTAGCCCAAGACTAATCCTAACCCCATAAGAATGTGTCCCCAAGACACTCTGACCTCACATTCTCTCCCACAGGCCCTGAAGAGCCATGACCACAGCACGAAGCCCTTATACATTTCTGTGGGCCACAAGATAAGCCTGGAGGCAGCTGTGCGCCTGACTCATTGCTGCTGCAGGTTCCGGATCCCAGAGCCCGTGCGCCAGGTGGTGGGGCCACCTGTGGGTGGATGGCAGGTTTAGGGACTGGCATGATCATCTCTATACTCCTTGCCACCTGATTGTCACTTGCTGCCTGTCAGCCCCAGTGAGATCATGGGATAATGATGTGATATCAGTATGATCCTGGGCTGAGATAAGGTCTTCAGGCCCCTTACAGGAGAGTCATTTGGCCTCCCCAGGGGAACAGGGGCTGCAGTGTTCTTCCTGAGGCTGCCTGGCCCAAGTCTACCATGCCCAACACTCTGCCTCTCTGAGCCTGCTATGCCCAGGTCCCAGCTTATGTGGAGAACCTTTGATGTCAGCTCTGGTGGCAGAGGGGTGCAGTCACTACTCAGCTCCCCTGCCCAGAGGGGGAGGCCCTTGCAGGTGTGATACTGAAGAGGGCTTGTACTGTTACCAGGAACGCCAGTGAGATCTCCAGGGTGTAGTGCTCAGGGCCCAGGGTACCAGCACTTTGATGATCCAGTCAGCTCAGTGGAGAAGGAATGCTGCCTGCAGGCAACAGAGCTAGAACTAAGCACAAGGGGCCCAGGACCATCGTCCTGTGCTCTGCTGTGAGGAGAGCCCTCATGCTGGTGCATGTGCCAAAGCAGCACATTGGTCAGGGTTCTAGGAGAAGCCATCCCAAGGAAGAGAAACAAAGGGAGCCCAGACTGGAACAGCATTTGTGAGGCCCTATGATAGGGAAGAGTTTGAGGTACTTGAGACGCTCTGCCAGGGCAGGAAGTGTGGAATGGGTAGGGGTCAGTTTGTGTCCCAAGCCTCTCTGCAGGGACAGGGGCAGTTGAGAACTGTGCAAGTGCAGCAGAACACCCATATGTGCCTGTGTGTCACAGAAACAGTTGACTTGGGAAGCCCAGTCTGGAGCCCTCTGGATAAGCTGAGTATTGGGCCAGAGGGTCCCAAAACTCCCTATTACCTGACTCTGCCCGGGCCCACTCTGGGCCCATAGTCACCCACAGAGGACCATCGCCTAGACTCAACTACCCCTCCACCCTCAGCTTCAGGCCAGCTGCCCAAAAACTTGACTCTGGCCGCCACCACTTTCGTTCTACCTTCCCAGTGCAGGTATTCAGAATGGCCTCCAGGTGGCGGCAGCAGCCCACAAGCAACTGCGACGCTCACAGCCACAGGGTGGCACTGTCTGGAAGTAGCTTCTGAGCAGCTTTTAGGCATCTAGCAACAGCCCCCATAGTCTCCTCCTCCCTGCTCAGGGTGTTGCTGGGCTCATAAGCACATGGGCTCCCAAACCTGAGTTGTGTCCCCAGCTCCAGGATACCCTTCTTTCATTCCCTCTCCCATGGTCTAAGGAGAGAAAACCCCAGAGACTCTGAAGCCCAGGAACCCTGATTTGCGCTGTCCTAGACCTGTAGGACAGTGGTCCCTTGACTTTGCGAGGGAGGAGCCAGCCGGGTGAGCACCTAGACATGGGGCAGAGTCATATGTCTGCTGCTAGGGAAGAGCCTGCCAAGTCCTGCCCACACTCTGCAGAAATGCCAGCAGGCGTGGGATGCTTGCGGCCCGGGCCCACTTCTGTCTGCAGGGGAGGGGATGTGGCCCTGGCAGCTTGGTCCGTTTTCATCCTGGGCCCACTCACCTCAGCACTGACCCTCCCGTTCCACTTTGAACTTCTGGATGCAAAGCAGGGAGGGTTAGTGCTGAGGTGAGTGGGCCCAGGATGAAAACAGACCAAGCTGCCAGGTCTATGCCCTGTCACAGTGAGGCATTTGGGGCCTCCCTACCTTGGGCTCTAGCACCAACTCCTGGCTTCCAAGGGACCCCTTGTTCACAAGTACTGCTGCACTCCCTGTGCAAGGTACAGGCTCTCCTGCCAGGTTGGGTTGCTGCCCCTGGGACCCTTCTGTTTATCTGCCCAGAGCCCCATGAGCTGCAGCAGAAGCCCTCTGGGGATTAGCTGTTGCTGTCAATGTGTCATGAAGCCTGAAGATAAGCTAAACCCAGCTGAGCTGGGATCAGGGGGTTTCCTGAGGCCAGGCCCTTTAGGGGTGTCCCAGTCAATGTGACCCCATTCTCTGCCCTCCACAGTATCTGTCCAGTCCCTATCTATAGCCTGTGAGCACTTTTTGTTTTTCCCTCAATTTTGTGGAACTTTAGGAGACAGGCAGCTGTCACAGTCAGGCAGTGACCCCCCAAGTGGGGGCAGACTGGCAAGCATGAGCCCTCCCCTCAGAGCAGAACTCCCTGAAAGGAGCTGGGAGCATAAAAGCGGAGCAGCCCAGCCACTCACCAGCCTTAGTGCCAGGTCAGTAACCCCTGAGGTCTTGGCACCCCCTTCAGCTACTCACATCAGTGGGGCTATGGGAGCAAAGGGTGTAAAGACATTGCCCAATCTACTTAACAGCCAGCCAAGGGTTCACCACTTCTCATTTGCATTGTTTCCTTCAGGCTGACATCCGTTCTCGAGAATACATTCGCAGGACTCTGGGATCCTCTAGGCCACCTGTACCAGGGCAGGAGAGGTAAGCACCAGGGAACCTTAGGACGTCCACAGGCAGCCTCTTCCTGCTTGCAGTGGCTCAGAACCAGGCCTGGCCAGGAGAGTTCCCTGAGGGTGTGGAGAGAGTGTGGGCTTTGAACCTGTGGAGAGGGTGGAAGCTCTCCAGAAATGCCACCCTGTGGCTATCTGGCCTGAGCTCCTCCTCCCAACAGAGCTGCTGCTACTGCCTCCACCTCCCCTGTCTTTCATCTGTGAGTGGCCCTGGCATGTCTCAACCCTGCACAACCTGCCATGTCATGCATTCAGCATCAGTTTTTCCTCTGCAAGGCAAGAAGAGTAATTCTTTTCCTTCCAGGTTCTGAGGTAAAGTGAGAGTGCCTGGCAGCCTTGACTGACTGTGTAGGGCCCAGACTAGTTAGCCTGGAGCAGCCTTGCCCAGAGCAGGGAGCCATGAGCCTACTTTAAAGATAAGGAACATGAAGCCTGGAGCATTGGAAAGTGGCATAGCGGGGTGCCAAATATGGTGTGGACTCCAAACCCTGCCTCCTGAGCTCCTCACCCCCTAAGATTCCTGCCAAGGGGTGAGTTGTTCATGGGCTGCACCTCCTCCGCTCCTTTTCCCTGGCAGCCAGCAGCTGTTCCCAGACCTGGATAGGCTACTTTGGGAGCTGAAGGAAAGGGCACTGGGAACCCCTACTTCACAGATGTGGACTGGCCAGCCTGAGCCAAGATGGATCTGTCCAGCTGGCCATCAGGTTCTGCCCAGTGCCTTGACCCATGCCTATCAGCAGCCCTTCCAGGGACTCTTGAGGAATAGGTAGTGCCAGGACCATCTCTGGAACCTCTTTTGAGACTGCCCCTTCTCCATGTTTTTACAGGAATCAGAAGGGGTCAAGGGACACCCCAAAAGAGGCTCGGCAGAGTCAGCAGGAGAGAGCAGGCACCCTGAGGACCCCAGCAAAGGCCCAGGGAAAGACCCAGAAATGCAGCTAGGCTGCTGGGAGCAGCAGAGAAAGGCCTGGAAGTCTCTGGGAACTGGGCACCATGAAGATGCCAACTGCCAACCTCCCACTTCAGCCTCAGGACAGTAACCTCACCCCTGAGAAATAGCTGCTTAAGGACCATGGAACCTCCTGTGGTAGAAACACTGACCAGAGCACCCAGCAGAATGCCACTTGGGTTGTAAGCTGTCCTGCCTCCTGCAGCATTGAGTGACCTGCATGATCACTACCCCAGAAGGACAGATGTCCTCAAGGCAAATGCCCAATGCCCGAACAGAACATTATAAGTTCATTCTCCCAGAGCACATAGGGGACTTGGGGTTCAAGTGCCCAGTGGGCCAGAGGCTGGCAGCCTATGCCTATGTCCATAGCTCCCATGCCATCTCCACACCTTGTAAATGCACCTCTTTCAGGGTTGTGCTTAAATCATGCCCCACTAGCCAAAGCAGGCCACCTCTACAGCTGGCAGGGGCCCAACCTGCACAGCTACCTGCAACACCATACATATATTTGTTCTTTTCTTAATCTACTGTGCTCCAGCCTGCTCTCTGGTTAGACCCAGGAGAGGCCCCAAGCCTACTGGCTGTGCCTTGTACCACCCTCCCCCCCATTCCTGCCTCTTTGCTTCAAAACCATCCCCAAGATGGGAAGAGCCCTGCCCCAGCCCAGCAGGCTGCGACCTCCCTGAGTGCCTATGAGGCAGCTGAGCCCCAGAGCCTGCCTCAGCCCATCCCCTCAGGTTCCCATAGTATAGTTGACAGGCAGTAGGTGGGTCTGGCTTTGCTAGTTCTAGGTCAGGTTGGAGAAGAAAGGAAAGGAGGGTCCCAGAGATGAAGGTGGGTACGTGCTGAGTGTGCCCATTTCCACTGAGCCTGAGGGGACACACACAAACACACGCTGGCATCCAGCCTGTCCAGAGGAGACAAGGCTCCTGCTCAACCCTCGGAACCATCTGAGGTGGAGTGCTCTGGCTCCTGCCCAGAACCTGTTTTCTCATGGGGGTGCCTTTTGCCTGCCTTCCTGGGATTTCCCCAGGAGAATGACATTTTGCCCCAGTTGTGGGGTTCTAGGGCACAGCCTGGCCCACACAAACTTAAAACACTCGTGGGGCTCCCTGCATCCCCACTGAACCCAGGGCTGGAGGGCTCACAGCTGCCCCGCCATCTGCCCTCCTCCTTCCAGATCCCTCCCAGAGGACTAGGGGTTGGCAACAGAAGCACAGGGCTGAGGCTCAGCAGAGCTGACTGGAATCCAAGATCTCACGTGCTTTGGTGATGTATGTGTCGCGTGGGGATAATGCCTGTCCTTCCTTGTTTCTGAGGAGGTCCCGTGAGGTGACACACATAAAGGAGTTAGAGGAAGCCTGGCACATCATGGTTCTAGATGAAGGGAAACCATTAGTTTGGAAAAGTGGGACCCAAAGACCCTCTTTATGTGGCCCTAAAGTCTGGTCTGCCACACTTCACAAATGTGTCAAGGTTTGTCTGTGTTGTACGATGTGTCACTGTGTTAAGTCCCCAACTTACAAACATTGGTGTTGGGAACTCACAGGTACTGTATAAGGCTCCCTCTGTTTGATTATGAATGGGTCCAACTTGACAAACCTCTCAGAAGGGAACTTATTCATGAGTCAGAGATTTACCATACTTAGCTCCTTCTTGCAACTGAAACCCTCCTGCAAGGAGCTACCCTCTTTTGGCTCTTCATGAATGAGATGACGGGTATTTGGGTTGTTGCTGTTTGGGGGGGCTACTATGAATGTTGTGGACAAGTGTTTATGTGTGTTTCGGTTCTGGTGAGTCCACACCCAGAAGAAGGAGTGAGAAACTGCCAAGACGTTCTCCACTGTGGCTACACAATATTGCAACCCCACCAGAGTATGTAAGGGCACAGTTTCCCCCATGTCCTCATTAGGTTGCAACTGTCTCTCCTTTGCATTCTGGCCGTTCTAGGAGCACAAAGCGTTGTTCAGTTGTCCCTCATGACTAATAACACACACCTTTTCATGTGTTGCTGGCTCACAGTACACCTTGGGAAAAACATCTCTTCATATGCCTTACCCTCCACCTTTTCTAATTGGGTTGTCTGTTTTTGTTGCTGAGGTGCAGGAATTCTTTGGGGTTTTTTTTGTTTTGTTTTGTTTTTAATTTTTTTTCTTGTTTCAGAACTTTTGTTTGTTTATTTATTTATTTTTATGGCCGGCTCAGCCTGCCCTGAGGGCAGGGCTGGCGCAGCATGTGGTGCTGGGAATTGAACCACAGTCCCTGCAGCCGCCTGCAGGCGCTTTAGACCACTGAGCCATCCTGCCGGGCCAGGAGTTCTTTGTATGTCCCAGATACTTAGTGTTTACTGATTTATGTGCTTGGAGTTTGTCCACATATCTGATTCAGTGATATACACTTCCTTGTTTGTGACCTCTTATTTTTATGTCCATAGGGTCTTTAAGTGGTCCACCTTGATTCCTGCTTTTGGTAACCCGTGTCCTCTCCATCCTTGGTGAGGCTCTGCTGGAGTGGGTTTGAGGAGTGCCCCCATCATGACTTGATCCTCATGGGTGAATGAGAGGACAGGCCCCTGCTGAGGACCCACCTTGCCCAGGGTTCAGACTACATCTGCCTGTGACCCTCCCTGGCTTTCCTCAAGCAGATAGTCACCCATCGCCTGGCCACAGATGCAGATTCACCTCCTACCCCCAGAACCTTGGATGGGGCCTGTCTTTGGGGCCTAGGGCTCTGTGAGCAGGAGCTGGAGGACACAGACAGGGCACAGCTCCTCTCAGGAAGCTCTGCCACAGGGTTGGGGTTTAATGAACTCAGCCTTTAAACACCAAGGGCCAACTAGAGTTTAGTAGGAGATGGGATGAGGGGCAGCACAGGGCCCACAGCATTTGAGGCATTGCATCACATGCCCCTGACATCACTGCCAATGGCTACACTAATACCATGTTTCTGGTCAGCAATGAGAAGGCCTCTCCTGAGCTCTGAGACCCTCTGGCAATAGTCCAGAGCCAACTGGGCCCTTTCCCCATCTGTGAGAGGAGGCTGGGCAGGACCAGAGATAAGGGTATGTGGACCTAGGGTCTACAGATGGAGAGGCAGGTGAATGGACCAGGGTGCCCTGGAGACAGGTGTGAGGCATCGCTGCTGGGATAGAGGGGCCCCCTGGGGGCCCTAAGTGCAGTGGCGTCTCCACTCCTTCCCACAGAACCTTAAAAATAGGGCCCGCGGTAAAGGCCATCTCAGCAGACCACAGCTCATTGGTGCTAAGGATATTCTTGAACCTCTTAATAATTCAAGTGAGATCCAAATAGATTTTCCCGTTCACCTGCTTGTCTCCATGCCCCTTGCCTGCATCCCTGCCTGCCTGCTGTTGGGAGCATGAGGCCTTCAGGAGATGGTGTGACTGACTTCTGGGTCACACCCAAGCCTCCCACACTGCCCACTGCGAGACCCCTGCTTGTTGCCTTCCCTTCTGCAGCTGCAGTCTGATGAAGGCAATCCTTGGAGTGGCCACCTGTGCTGTAGCCAGCCCCAAGTACCCAGCTGCAGTCTGGGTGCACCTTGATAAGTCACTTCACAGCTGTGCCACTATCACTGTACCAGAGGCCTCCCTCACCTCCTAGGCTATATCCAAGTAGCAGAAAGCCCCCTCACCTGTCTGTTCAGCCCCTGGCCTGGTCTTTCAGAGCAGAGGAACTGGGGGGTGCTAACCGGGTGGTAGAGGGGGTCGCCATCCTGCCTCAACCACCCAGCAGCATTAGGCCCAGCCACACTACCCGGCCAGGTCCTTAGGCTTTCCGAATTATTAATTAAAGGCAAAGGCACATGGCAGCACTGACAGCCAGATAAATAGCATGAGGGGTGGTTAGGGAGGTGTCAGGCGAATGATGGAGCACAGCTCTCTCATTTGTCTCCCTCCCTGCAGGCTGGAGGCGATGGCAGCTCCCATCAGGTCCCTTGTGCCCTGGGCAGCCAGAGGGCCAGGTGGGGAGCAGCACAGGCCCTGCTAGACACAGCTGGCCCCTCCCCTCAGAACAGCTCCCTGCCCTTTGTCCAGTTCCTCCCTGGCCTGAGTCTGGGAAGGTAGGCAGGCTAGGAGAGAGTATAAGGCCTTCAATGGATAGAAGGACCAGGACAGGATTCCAGAAAGAGGGATCATGGCCTGCCTCCCCAGGTGGAGCAGGGAGTGGGGGAACATTTGGATATTTTGAGTTTGTTTTCAGTTACTTCAGTTTCATTTGTATGTTTTTCTGTCATAAATGTGCATAGTTGGATAATCAAGCAGTTCTTTAAGGCTTGCAGTATAAAAACAGTACCTCCCTTCCCTCCCACCCCACTTTCCTGATTTTCCTCTCAGGCTAACTTTACTGTCATAGCTGATTCTTTGGGCATTTATTTCTAAATAGTGGGCTAATATTCCTGCTTTTTTTTTCAGATTTAGAAATTATCCATTGACTTGCTGCTTTGAGGATTACTTCACTCACAGCAGCCTCCACACAGGTGCACACACGCACACACACTGACACACACACACACACTCCCTCTCCCCATTTCAGGGGCTCAGAAGCTAGTGTATATGTGTGATACTTCCTTGCATATACCCGTCACAGCTGAGTGCTGGATTGTAATTGCTTTTCTTAGACAACCTCTTGTTTGTCCTGGACTTAATAATTGCCTCAGCTGTGGGAGGAGCTGGTTTATTTTCTATGTACCCATTACTTATTTATCCCTAAACTGTACAGTGGAATAAAATGGAATATAAATCTTCCTTTGGTGTATTGAAAACATCAGGGCATCGATCAGTTCATCTTTTCTTGGAACCTGTGGTGGCAGCCTTCAAGATGGTCCTAGAAAAGCACCCACTCTGCCATGTGGCACCAGCGTTGGTCTGTGCACGTAACCAGTGGAGGGCTGCAGGAGCCGTGGTGTATTACTCCCAAGCTCAGGGCAAGGACTGCCTTGTGGCTTTTGTCTTGATAGCATTCTCTCTCCCTTTGTTTTTCTCTTGGGTGGGACAGGGGGCTGTGAGTGTGTGACTAGGGATTGGGCATAGGGCCTTGAGACTAAACTACATCCCCAGCATTTTTTTTTTTTTTTTCTTGAGACAGACTCTCACTAAGTTGCCCAGGCTGGTTTCAAAGTCACCATCCTCCTGCCTTGGCCTCCCAGACTGCTGGGATGGAAGGTGTACACCACCAAGCCTGGCTTCATTTTGAGACAAGTCTGCTGCAGGTCATTGGTGGCTTTGTGAAGCCGCCCACTTGATGATGAGCAGACATCCTGTCATGAAGCAGATGAGGGTGCTTTTTACAAGCGGGTCCTCCAGCCCTTGTCATACTTGAGAGGACTGCAGACCTGGATATCATCTCACCCACCCACCCCCATCTCCCAAGACAGGGGATTCATCCTAGGGATTGTTGAGCTAAATCCCCAGCCCTTTTAATTTTATTTTGAGACACAGTCTGGCTAAGTTTCCCAAGCTGGCCTTCAACTTGCAGTCCTCCTGCCTCAGTCTTCCAGGTAGCTGGGATTTCAGGCTTGCACAACCATTCTAAGTTACACCTGTCATCTTGACTGCACCCACCTGACTGCCTGGCCTCCAGATAGTCTGCTTCCAGATTATTGACCTTCAGAAACTACATGAGAAAAAATTTTGTATTGGGATAATTTATACAGCGGAAGCTAAGTGCAGAGCCCTTCCTCCTGTATCTGCCTGCCCTGGCTGCCCTCACACTGCACTGCCTGTCACTAGGACTTAAGCTGTGTGGGATTGTCCTTCCTCCTGCTCCTGCACTGTGTCCTTTCCCATGTCCAGAGTCCTCCATTTTGCTTTAATCAATTTATTTAACTGAAATGAACTTCCATTTGTTTAACCAAAATGACTTCCTCTTTTTTTTTTTTTTTTTTTTTTTTTAGAGCAGAGAACATTTATTCATGAATTTGTTGGGGGGTGGCACAATGGAAACCTTCAGGAGTGCAGGGCTCGCCACTTGTGCAGGGGACCGCAATTTGGGATATATTTCACCCCGCAGCCATCAGGGATGAAGCACTTCTCAGCCACCATGTCTTCAAATTCGTCTGCATTAAGCTTGGTGAAGCCCCTCTTTTTGGAGATGTGGATCTTCTCATGACCAGGGAACTTAAACTTGGCCCTACGTGGGGCCTCAGTCACATGTTCCTTGTTCTGCAGCTTGGTGCGGATAGACATGATGACCTGTCCAATGCAAACCCTTGCCACTGTGCCCTGGGGCTTCCCAAAGGCACCCCACATGCCAGTCTAGAGCCTGGTTTGGGGATGGCAAGAGGTCAGATGCACAGAACATGTACCAGGAGGAGTGTCTCCAAGGTCCCTGAAGGCAGCCTGTACAACAACAGGCTACATACAGAGTCTTCCATTTTGGGTGTTCCTCATTTTAATAACATGTGACAAGTGGAGACAGGACCAAGCCTACTGCTGCCCTCCTTACACAGCTGGTGCCCCAGTGAATATCTTCAGCAGGAAGACCTGGGAACGGCACATGGATGCCTTGGCTTCAGGTGTCCATCCACAGCTTCAGTGTCAGTCCCACTGCTACTTGCTGCTGTGTGTGGAGCTCTGCTGCTGGAGGATCTACTGTTTCCTCCTCTGGGCACACAGTGCTGCATGGGCTGAGGAGCCCTTATAAGCATTCTCTTACTATAACCACATCTGAGAGAATTACCTTAAAAAGAGGACAGGTTCCTTTTAGTGCACTGTTTCAGAGGCTTCCACCCATGGTTTCCTGGCTCTGCTGCTTCTGGCCTGTGGTAAGGAGACATGCCACTCACCTCACTGCCATCTGGAAGCAAGAGGAAGAGTCCAAACTCCTACAGCCCTTTCCAAGAACACAGCCCTGACCTAAGACCTCACCTAGGGACCACCTCCTAAAGGCTCTACCACCTCCCACAGGCCTTCAGTGCATGGCCTCTGGAGAGACTCCAGATCCACAGGCTAACACCGCCACTGTCCTCAGCGCCAAAGCCAAGATTGGCCCCTGGAGCCCTCTCCAATTAGATGCTCATCTGCTTCTATCCTAGCAGAGGCAGCAGCCATCCAAGAGCAGAGTGGTGCCATCCTCAAGATTGCCTGCTGCAGGCCAGACCTGACCTCTGCCAGAGCTTCTCCTCACAGGCTCTCTGACAGGCAAATTCTAGAGCAGTGTGACTATGTGAGCCACTGTCCTATCCATAATCAGAACCCCAGATTTGTCAGTGGGAAGTCAAAGCACTGTTGCCCAAAGAAGTTATGCCTCAGTGAGGAAACTAAGGCTGAGGTTCTGCAGAAGGGACAGGGGCTTTGGGGCCCAATGAAACTCCATCCCCATGGCCCTAGGAAGGCATTGTCTCCTCCCACCAGCACCTCATCCTATCTCCCAGTAATTCTCCCCCAAAGCCAGCGGGGAACAGTGTGATTAAGGCTCCATTATTAACTTGCCAATCTTATTTCTGGGGCACAGACGCTAACAGCTTAGGGGACCCACTTGGCATATAACGAGGTCTCCATGACAAATTACTTGGGTATCAATTAGCTATCTGGGGAAATGTCAGGCAGGATCCATCATGCTGGCAGGGAGAGAGAGCCAATTAACCTGGAGCGGTCAATGCGATCCACATTCAGCCTCCAGCAGAGCCGGGAATGAGGGAGTGGGCCTGTGGCGCCCAGAGCAAGGCAGGAACTGCTGCTGCTCTTGCCACCAAAAGCCTCAGTGCCTGGTCCTCGCTCTGTGGCTCTCCTTTCATTCTCTCCACAGTCACTTCCTAATAGGGACTGGGACAGTGTCATGGGATAATTATGCAGCCAGATGTCTGTGTCCTTATGTGAGTGTCTCTGCAAGAGCCAAGGGTCCTTGAGGGAAAGAGGAGGACAGGCAAGAGCACATCACACTGGCAGGAGGTGAGGGGGCAGTGGGTGCCACTCAACCCAGGGACAGGCCACACCCAGCACATGTCATGGGACTGTGGGTGGCACCCTGGCAGCCCTAAGTAGCACCCAGCTTTGCATTGGTGAACTATGAGACTTCTGGACAACCTCTGAAAACTTGTCATCTATAAAATGGGAACAAGTAGCCCAGGTTCTTAGGGACACTGAGAGAATGGAATAGTGGCCTATAACAGTTGTTACTGAGTTTTGTCCCTCTTGGTTGCAGGATTGACTCTCACTGCTTGGTGAAGGCCCAGCTCAGAAGGCAAGTGGAGCATACCCAAGGCAGAGTCCAGAGGTGAACAGAGGGGCTTGATCATCTGGCACTTGGGTGGCAGTGACAGGGCAGGCCCTGACCCTTGACACCACTGACCTGTTTGAGTTTAGTTTTGCTTTCAGAAAAGGCCATCTTGGGTGCCTGGGATGTGTCCCACCCTGGTGACCATGCCCTGAGCCCCTCACCCATGGCTTTGCTCATGAGATCCCCACCCCTGCAGTAAGATGCCCCATGATGATTTACTCTGCCAGTGATTGGCAGCTGCCACTTCCCAGCCCCCCAGCCGCATGCCTATTCATGATACTGACATATGGCACTTCCACGGGAGGTCGGAGGAGCTGCCAATCGGCAGTGCAGCATGTCCCTATCTGAGCCCTGCCAAAGCAAACAAAGGCAAGATGCACAGGGAGCAGAGGCGGGCTGGGGGTGAGAGTGTGTGTGTGTGTGTGTGTGCGCGCGTGCACACGTGCTAGAAGGAGGGAGATGGTTGAACTGAGGAGATTGTGGGATTTGAGAGCTGGTCTGGATTCTCAGAGGCTTCATGGCTCTCAGCTAACAGGATCCTCAGGATCAGGCTGTCTGTTCCTCACCCCATATTTTAGCCAGCTCGAAGACCCTCCCACCCTCTCCTACCTCTCACACTAAACACCCAGGACACCCAGCAGCCTGGGTCCTTGCCATATTTGAATTCAGCAATCAGAACATTCTACCTGATGTCAAATCATGTCCCCAGGGCTCTGGGCTCAGCCAGTTTCTTGTTTTTACTGGAAATGGTGAGACCCATATCAGGGTGGGGGCACTACAGCACACTAGCACATTCCCTCAGATCCTGCCCCAGTCTGGGGACCCACAGTCACCAAGCTCTGCTCCTGAGGCTGGGGAGGGAAGAGCTGAACAAATGCCTAACTCTGGGGACCCGTCTCCTGACCCAGGGGTGAAAGCTGCTGCTTTAGAAACCAGATCTCTTCAACACCTGGCCACATGCATCCTGGAGGTGGGTGAGGAGGGGTGGCTGCTTGCCCCTTAACTCAGCAGGACAGGGGAGACAGAGCAGGGCTGAGAAGCATGGCCAGAGCATGAAAGGCCAGGCACTCAGACTGCTGAGGGGAAGCACTGCCTGGGAGATACCTCTATGCTGGCCTCCACATGCACCCTGTACAAGGGTGATGCTGTGGGCTGTGTCTGAGGGGCCACCAGCCGCCTCCTTGAGCAGAGCTGTTACGGGGTTAAGGGGAAGCACCTCTGCACTGTGGGCCTGCCCTGAGGCATCAGGAAGTGGCAGTCTTGCTCTGAAAGGGGTAACCCTCGGGAGAGGAGCCTCCACCAGCTCCCCCACACCAGCAGCATAGGAAAGGAGGTGCTACACTGACTTTGGCCCTACCTTCACCCCCAACCCCAGCCCTGGTCAGCCATCTGGGTGACCCAGCCCACCTGACCTTGCCTTGGATGGGGGCACCGCTGCCCCTGCAGAGTGCTCTGGGAGCAGCAGCCCCTGCCCAGGCTGGCAGCACTCACATTGGCTGCCACCGTAGGGCCGGCCATGCTTCAGACACCGCTGTGCATGGAGGCATCTGCTGCTCTGTCTCAGGGCAGATGGCTGCCAGTGAGCTAAGTGTGTGCGGGGGAAGGGGTGCCATAGGAACCCCTTCCCGCGGGGAGTGTGGGGGCGGGAGAGGCAGGCACCCGAAGCAGGGTAGGGACAGCATGAGGGATGGGATCACGTGGCTCTGGGGTTGGGGTGAGGACCAAAAAACCAGTTCTTGGGGCTGAGGGAGCCTGGGTCACCTTGGAAGAGATGCAGCATGTGGAAGCACAGATCAGGGCTGGCATGGCTGGCACAGCTGGCCAGGTGGCCTTGAGTGAGCCCCTTTCCTCCCAGGTCCCCAAAACCTGAAGGAGAGTTTGGATATCTTCAGGCATCCTGAGCCCTGGCTTCTCAGGTTGGAGACATTCTCAGCCATCTGCGAGGGCCTCCTGACAAGGGTGGGCCATGGAGCCCAACAGCCTGCCCTGCCAGACCTATCCCCAGGGCACAGGAGCAGTGCCTCTGCTCTTAGCTCTGAAGTCACAGCTCCAAAGAGACTGGGGTGTGCTGGTGTTAGCTAAGGTCACTCTGCAGTGCAGGATTCCTTACCAGCTTTCCCTAGGCCCCTGGAGGCAGCAGAATGGGGAGGGGTGCTGCCAGATCTCCAGGTCAGGCTGTGAGTAGGATGGTGGCTGAGGTAGGAGACCCTGTCCTGAGGTAGGAGACCCAGCCCTCTGGGCTCAAACCTCTGAGGGACATAGGGACCCATGGAAGGAGGAGGTACAAAATCATCAAGGAACCAGCCTAGGCTACAAAGTGAGCTCAAGACCACCTTGCACTGCATAATGAGACCCTATCTCAAAAGGACAAAAAAAAAAAGTCATCAGGGAAACAGCCCATAGGGACCAATAGCCTCAAAGCCCACTACTGGGCATGGGAAAGCCCCAGTGGTGCACTCAGTCTTGACACAGGGATGGGGTAGGTTGGGTGCCCTCAGCCGTCCTGTGATAGCTCTGTCGCATTGGACTAGGAGACCAAGCTGCTCTGTGTGTGCTCTGGTCAGCTCCGGGGCAGCCTACAGCATGTCCACCTGGCACACCCAGCTGGAAGGGCCCGTGTCCTCTGGAGCAGCTGCTTGGTACCTCCAGATGTCCAGAGGAGCATAGGAGGTGGCCTCTCTGTCCTCCCTTCCATCCAGTCCTAAGGTGGCCCCACCTCCACTCCAACTCTATTAGCCAGTTGCCTTTGCCACCGCCGATGTGACTCAGCCCGCTGCTCTTCAGCCTTACCACCCTTAGCTGGTGATTGTTCACCCCCCTTCTCCATTCCCAAAGTGTGACACAGTCCCTGAATTGTGTCAGGTGACTCCTGGAGCTCTGGCCTCTGCCCAGGAGTGCCCCAGAGTGGTTGAACTTGTACCAGACATGAGGGCCAACAACCAGACACTGGGACTTTGGCCCTGGGTAGAGACTGTCACCTCGAGGGCAGACACAGTCCACACCCCAATCCAGCTGACTTGGGCAAGGTGCTAGGACACCTCTGCAAAGTCGCCCTCCCCAGCTGCCTCATGACCCAAGGCCCTAGAGTGTCCTTGACATTGTAGACTGAACACAGAGAAGCCAGAAATTCTCCTGGGAGGACAGGGCCTGGAGTCTCCTTTCCAAGGAGAGGGGTAAGAAGCAGACAATTTGTCCTAGAGAAGGAATGGGAGGTGGGTGACCTCCACCACTATGGCCAAGGGCTTCCCTAGAGGAAGGTAGCCACCTGATACCCAGCACTCTTGGGAGAGACTGCTGTCCATCTAGGCTAAGTCCCTAATTGAGTCTCACAGGGCAGGATGGCCCTGATGTCCAACATGACCCAGTTTGTGGGAAGGCACTAATAGCTGGGGTTGGATGCTCTGGGTTTGGGACCCAGGCTGGGCAGTAGAAACTCATCTAGCCTTTGCCTCCCTCTTCTCTGAGATGGTGTTAGCATCCATGGAAGGAGGAGGTACAAAGTCATCAAGGAACCAGCCTAGGCTACAAAGTGAGCTCAAGACCACTTTGAACTGCATCATGAGACCCTGTCTCAAAAGGACAAAGTCATCAGGGAAACAGCCCACAGGGACCAATAGCCTCAGAAGCCCACTGCTGGGCATGGGAAAGCGGACAGTGACAAGCTGTAAAACATGGACAGACACCTCAGTGCTCCAGCCTGACTCCTGCATCTGGAAGGTTCACTGTCTCTGCTGCTAAGGACAGGAGGAGCCTGCTCAGAAATGGCCTACACTCTGTTGAGGGGTCGAGGTGGAGAGAAGAAAGAGCTGAGTGATTGATGGGCACTGAGGAAAGTCACCCACCTGTGACCTCAGAGAGGAGCTGGCCTGGGTGATTGGGACAGGCAGCTACTCCTGTGTCCTGGAGCCTCCTGGAGTGCCTGCCTCCAAGGCCCAGGATTTTGGGATGCAGAGGGCAGCTGGAGCCCTAGAGGGGATCATGTGCCATGGCCTATGGAGGCTAGAGAGGACAGACAACCCCACCAGAGTGGACGCAAGGTGATATGCTGTGTAAATAACCCTGAGGCGTCAGACAGATGGTGGCCAAGGACAGGTGAGGGTAGCTGGCTCATCCATTCACTGGCCCTAACTTTCTCCCCTACCTGCCACCCCTTTTTCTTCCTGCCATCCCACCTGCTCAGTATCCATGTCTCATGGCCCCCTGGTTGGGGACCCAACTGTGGCTCCAGAAAGATGTGTCCTTCTAGAACTTCCAACTGTGACTTTATCTGTTTGGAATCTGAAATGTATGCTGATGTTAAAGATCTGGAGATGTCACGTGTGATGGCACATACCTGTGATCCCAGCTACTCAGGAGACTGAGACAGGAGGATTGATTTTTTTTTTCTTTTTGCAGAATAGGGGAATCAAACTCAGGACCTTGCACTTGCCAGGCAGGCACTTGTGCCCCTGAGCTATCTCCCCACCCCTAGGAGGACCAAAATTTAACAGAAACCCCTCTCAAAAAAAAAAAAAAATTAGGGCTGGCAAGATAGTTCAGTGGTCTAAAGCGCTTGCTTAGGCAAGCTTAGGCAACTGCAGGACTGTGGTTCCATCCCCAACACCACGTACTGTGCCAGTCCCACCCCCAGAGCAGGCTGAGCTGGCCATAACATAAATAAATAAGTAAAGTTTTTTAAAAAAAATTTTTAGAGTTGGGCATGGTGGTGCATGCCTGTAATCTCAGCACTTGGGAGGCTGAGGCAGGAGGATCACTGCAAGTTCAAGACCAGACTGGGCTACAAAAATGAGTTTAAGGCCAGCCTGAACTGTACAGCAAGACCTTGTCTCAAAAAGAAAAAAAAAATATGAAAGACGGGGACAGGTGGAGATGTAGGTCAGTGACAAGTGTGAGGCCTTGGGTTCACTCACAGATGAGAAAAGAGGAAAGGGAGGTGTGAGGCCAGTGCTCAAGGAAATGCCATGAGAAGAAAGGCAGGGGTGGGAGTGACGATCCACAGGACAAGGATGCCACGGGTTGCCAGCCCCCTCAATGCTGAAGAGAATCTGAAGGATTTGGAAGGATCAGTTCTGCCAGCATCTTTTTGGTTTTGGACTTATGGTTGCTAGAGCTGTGAGAGAACAAATTTCTGTGATTTGAGGCAGGCAGTTGGTGTGACCCATTGCAATGGCCCCAAGAAACTTACAGTTCCTTTTCCTTATCCCAGGTCAGGCCTGGTAGCTCAGGTTGCCCACCAGAGGGCAGAGCTCAGAGGAGGTAGGGGCAGGAAAGTTTTGAAGGTCCTCAGAGCCAGTGGCTCTGCCCTCCTGGGGCCACAGCTCTTTTCTACCACCACTTGGGTCCTAGTAGCTCTCACCCTAGGCCTCATAAGTATGTGTCCCCACTTGTACCCTCAGAGCATGACTGGTCTTGCTGCCCTCTTGACACATAGTGGTCACAAATGCCTACCACTTGGCACAGTACTAGAGCTCAGATGTTGCTCAGGATTTTGGCACAAAAATCCTGCATGAGCCAAAGTGGTGCCAAGAGGCTGATACCTAGAAACCACACTTCCTGGGCAAGGTGAGAATCCTGGCTCCCTGACTCCCTTGCAGCTAGGTACAGGCAAGCTGACCTGGCTCTGCTGCTTAGTGCCCAACTCCAGAACTCAATCCTCAGAATGCTTCTCTATCAGAGATCTGGCCAAAGGCCTGGCCTTTACAACAACAAATGTAGACTACTGGGTCCCTGCCTAGTGGTGAGGCCATGTGTTAGGGGTGTGACTAGCTATATGGCCACCAAGGTCCTCTCTGCAGGACAAAGAATGTTCCGAGGAACCATCCTTAGCTCTGCCCAAGGGACAAGCAAAGGACAGAGAGGTTGTGTCCTGTGACAAGCTCCTTCTCCTTCTAACCTGGCTGGGCAGAAAGCTTTGCAGAAGTGTAGCTGGTCAGAAGGTCTGGGGTCAGCCTGGGCTGGACACACCCTGGGTCATGAACAGCTGGCCTCAAAGTCCCCAGCTAAAGTGGCCTCCACTTCTTCCCACCCCCTCCCTCTCTCCTACCTCCCCATGCTGGTCCCTCTGGGCCTCCCTCTGTCTACCTTCCTTCTCTCCACTACCCCCTTCAAAGAAATGAAGTCATCTAGAAAAATAATCCAAAAATAAAAAGGAAAAAAAAAACCCTAAGAAAACAGGATTTTCCCCCCTTCAAACATTTGGTGAGACACTTCCCACACAGATGAGTGTCCACCAGGCTCATTTTGGTCTAAGGGAGCCTAAGTCTTGGCTGTGTGAGGCAGGTGAGCTCCCTAGTACCCATGGTGGGGGTCTGCCAGGGCCTCCCTCCTACAGCCTACAAGGGTCAGTGCCTCCCAAAAGCCTGAGCCCCAGGAGCCTGGGTGCCAGCCAACTGATGCCTGCCACAGGAGGACTACCCAGTCCAGAGGCAGGTGGGTGGGCGCCAGGACCTGGTGGGCACAAGTCTAGAGAGCGGCCTAAGTGGGTCCTGCCTTGCGTCTCTCCCCTCTTTCCAACTGCCTACGCCCTGCCGCAGAGTTCTCGTTTGTTTATTTATAATTTATACTCAGCCTGCTTCCAAGAACACTCGGAGGCACTTGCTGAAAAGTGGCTTCCTGGAGCTCAGTTCTGCTCCTATCAGTCTTGGGCACCAAGCCCATCACCCTCCCCCAGCTCTTTTGGTTCAGACCACTCAGCCTGGCATCCAGAACCTCCTGGAGTGGCCTCCCAAATCCAGTCTTTCCTGTCTGCCATGGACCCTGCCTTGTGCACCAGCATACTCAAAAGGCCCCCAAACGTAAGATGCCTTCCTCCTTCCTGGGATGGGCCCTTCCTGGATCCCTCCCCAGTTCCTGGATAGGAAGGGTCCCTTGGCATCTTTCTTCTGCACTTCCCTGCAGCTCCACATCAGTTAGCTGGTGCAGGTTGCTGCTTCCTGCCCTAACCCTCTAGGACAGTGACCACATAGCTGTTGATAGTAACAGCAAAGATATTTGAGACTCCCCCTGTGCCCGTCTGTCATTTACATGCAAGAAGGAAGGCCTTGCAGGGGGCTTGGGCAGGAAGGAGGCTGAGAGAAGAGCACTCCAGAACTTCACCTGAACCCCATGAAGTCAGGGCCATGAGTCAAGGCCAAGGATGCTGTTTTCACGCATGTTTCTTCAGGAGTTTACTGCCCCCAGTGACCAGAAAGGGGATGGAGACCCAGCACAGCAAGGACACCCCTGGGTACAACTGCATTTGGCACTGGTCACAGCTTTGGGCTTAGGGAATGAGCTCTGCACAGGGCCATCTGAACCAGCTACCCAGGGATCTAAGGAGCATTGCTTGTTTTAAGCTGCTGTGCTTCTCAGTAACTTGTTACATAGTCAAGGTGACCTGGTATGCTCAGGATGGCACATCTTCCCCTCCATCTAAACATAAAAAGTTTCTCTCTTCAGAAGACCTTTGGAGCCAGGCATGGTGGCACATGCCTATAATCTCAGCACTCCAGAGGCAGAGGCAGGAGGATCAATGCAAATTCAAGACCAGCATGGGCTACAAAGTGAGTTCAAGGCCAGCCCAACCTGCATAGTGAAACCCTGTCTTTAAAAGAAAGAAAAAAAAAAAAGCCCTTTGTTCTCATAGGGTCACTGCTGTGGCTATTGCCTAGAGGACAAGGGAAGGGTCTACTCTGACCACACAGGGTCATGGCTCAGGGGACCTTACATTTATAAGATGAACTTCTTACCCAAGACAGACAACCTGCCTGGGGGCAGCTTCCGGGTTGAAAGGGGGGGCTGTTCCCATGGCAACACTAGAGCCACTCAGGGAGCTCCCGTGAATCAGGCCCTCATGCCCAACTTCCTAGCTCATCTGCTGTCTCAGAGCTTCTAGCTCCTGGTAGGAGGTCATCTTTGGTTCTGGGCTTGCCTTTCTTCAGTTGGCTGTTTCCTATGGTGTGGCAGAAGAAATAAACACAGACAGTGGCCCAAGGACCTGGTGATGGCTCCAGCCAAGGCCAGATAGCCAGTCGAATCAGGAAGCCACAGAAGCTCAGGTTCTTCCGAGCCTTACCTCCTTCTGTGGAAAATGGAACAGATGATGCATTCCTTGACCTAGTGCTGAGCAAACTGGACCAAGCTCCCAGTGTGTGTATGCACACCACCCTACTTCCACAGCCTCAGCTCCCTATATATGTAAAACACAGTGGTCTCCAGCTCCTTCCCCAGCCAAGTTTTCCTCCCACTTCTGCAGAACAGGGCAGTGTTGCTGCCAGCCAGCATCACACCACAGCCCAGGGTGGAGCATGTCCCCTTCCTCCACCATTCTTGGGTCTAGAACCCATAGGCCTGGCACCATCAGTTGTCACCAAAGCCCAGCTCCTCCCTTCTTCAGCCTAAGCTTCACCACCCGGCAGATGGGCAGCCCTGGGCGGGAAGGAGGCTGAGAGAGGAGGCAGATCCTCGGAGGTCACCCTTGGGAAGCCTCAGGTAAGAACACATGCCAGCTTGTCAGGGATATGCTGCCACTCTCAGGCACACTGTAGAGCATGGCCTTTCCCAGTGCCACTTGCCTTGCCACCAAGTTCCGTAGGGTCACAGATGTCCTGGCCACAGGGGTTGAAGCAGACCAGATGTCTGTTCCTGGCCACAATGCTCTATGCCAGGACAGAGACAACACTGTCCCTTGCTGACACAGCCCTGGAACTCCTGACTTCAGAACTGAGAGGGAAGCAGGAGTGTGAGAGACAGGAGAAAAGCCAGGCATGTCTCCAGAAGGAAATGCCTTTAAGAGCATTTGAGGCTAGAGGAGCCCATGCCATACCCTGGAAGGTTGGCTGGCATATGGCTGCACTGGCCTGCCCAAGCCACATGCCTGCAAAGTGCTCCTCTCCCGGTGCCAGGCCCACAGGGAAGCCAGTATTCTGGACATTTTAATATTACTCTGGGCAGCCCCAAGGCCTGTCTGGCTTTCTGCCTGGGAAGCAGCCCAGTGCCCTGGAAAAGCAGCCAGTGAGAGCATGCTGAAGGCCTAGATCGGACATATACCAGCACTGGGAACTCAGTCAGGGAGCTGACATTTTTAAGCCTGCTTCCTCATGGGTAAAAGGTTCATTTTGCAAATGTGAGGTCATTTGGAGCCACATCCACAGTGATTGACCAAGGATGGTCAGTTCCTTCCCCTCTTATGCACAGAACATGCTTTGTGCCAGCTGCTGCCAATAGAAGTAGCGGGGGGGGGGGCACCCTGGGTAATTTCCAGAGATCCTACCTAGAAACCAGTCCCCCTCTGGTTTTTGTTTGTTTGTTTTGTTTTGTTTTAAAAGTATTTAGGACAGGATCTACAGAGTCTCACTACATAGACTGGACTCATAGTGATTCTCCTGTTTTCAGCCTCCCAGGCACTGTGCTTATAGGTGCATGCCACCATGCCCAGTCTTAGTCATCATCTCAGCACGCCCCAGGGCTGGTGCCAGCAAGGCACAATGAGGATCAAACCTGGTCCCTGGTCTGCCAAAGCAGGCACTTTAATCCACTAAGCTGTCTGGCCAGCCCAACCCCTCACTTTTCCGTGTACCTTACACACCTGGCCTTGGTGCAGCTGTGACCACTCTTCCCTTCATCCTTTCCCAGCAGACCAAAGTGGCCTCCGTGGTGGCACCAGGTCTCCTCCAGCCATCTATCTCAGTACCTGGGGTAGTGGCAGGCACACAGGAAGTGCTGCCTGCACAAACCAACGAGCTCTTTAGGCCCAAAGATACTGAGCTTCCACAGAAACCATCTCTCTAAGAACTTGGCAGATGAGCAGTCCCTTCACTCAAGCTAGCTCCTCTGCCTCACTAGGGGGAGCCCACCAACCCCTGTGGGAACTGAAGCCCAGTTCTATAATGCAGCTCCTGACTGAACGATGTCCCCTGGGTCCTTGAGCCCTTGCGGGGTAGATGAGGAAGTGTACAAGATAGTCCGAACAAGACCACTCCCTGCATTCATAGAGTTTTCCCAGCAAACATGTTATCAACTATATTGTGCTAAGACCTACGGATAAGCGTTAAACAGCTGTTTACCTTGTTAAAGAGGTGGCAGCGCCTTGAAAAGGGGATGAGGGAGGGTGTTCCGGGAAGAGGAAAAAGCAAATGTAAGGACCCTGCGGCAGGAAAGAACTGGAAGGGCGGATGGCAGAAGGCTGTGTAAGGACCTTGACTTCCACTGGGGGATATAGGGAAGTACGGAGCAGCATTCTGTTCTGTCTTTGCACTCTGATTGCTACACTGCGAAGATACCACAGCACAAGGGTGGAAACTGAGATTTTGGTTCGGAGATGGTGCAGTAGCCAATCTTCATGCCTATCTGGGCATGAAGACAGCAGAGGTGGGAAGCGGCCTAGGGGCAGGCGATAGTATGCGCAGGCCTTGCAGCCTGGGCAGGGGCTGGGGACGTAGAGCCCCGGGGACTCCCAGCCACGTACACGCCCGCCATCCACGCCGAGTTCTAGGAGTTCCGTTTCACTGGCACCCAGCGGGTAGACAAAGCCTCCCTCAGAGACCCCCAAGGGAAGTCAAAGGCCGGCCCTCGTGGCTCCGGCGCTGCACAAAAAGAAGGTTGCGAAGAGAACTCTCGCGAGACGACTCAAACCCCACCCCTCCATGGCTTCGCCAATCAGCGAGCAACTGAACGGGTTGTCTTGACAACTCGGACCTACCAGCTACGGTCACTCTGAGGGTGTGGCCTCGGCTCCCCGCGCGTGAGGGCATCCTGTATTGCCGGCGTCATTTTTGCCCTACAGCGCCATCCTGAAGAGTATAAAGGTGGGCAAAAATGTGAGGCTACGAACTACCCAATCAGAGAATCTCGAAATCCCCATCCCGAGAAGCCCTTTCCGGGTCGATAGTTCCCGCAGCCGTCCATTATGACCACGCCAGCCTCCCAGACACCAGCGCCCTCCGGGTCCCCAGCCCTTTGCCCGGTCTCCCTTTCAGCCCTGGTCGGAGGTCCTGGAGGCTCCGTAGAACGGCGGCTCTGGGCTACCCAGAGTTCTAAGACCCCTGCCTCAACCCAAGGCTGATGAGGTCTGGGTTTGGCAAGATGGGACAGACCAGAGGTTGAACCGGCCAGTGTCCGCAGGCCATTGAAGTTCACTACAGTCCATCAGAGGCCAGACCTCAGACCATCCGGAGGGAAGTGGAAGGAAGCCACAGTCCCTCTGTGAACAGGGACATCCCTGGGGCCCCAACCCCGGTGTTGGAACCCAGAGAGCTGGTCCAGCCCATCAGCATCTAGTGGGGGAAAAAAAAATGACAACGTGAACATGATGTGATGTGAGCTTTGGCGGAAAGCTTGTTGCTTGCATTCACCCAGGAATGTGGCTGGACGGAAAGTTACTGCAACTAGAGAAAGGCTGGAGTTGGATTTAAAAATAAATAAATAAGATATGAATTATATAACTAACACGTGTTGCATGTAGAAAACTTAGGAAAATACTTGAAAGAATAAAAAAAAATCCTTCAATCTCACAATCACATAGAACCTCTGCTGAAATTTAGGATGTGTTCTTCCTCTGTCTGTTTGCCTCTTCCTCTCTCTGCATCCGTCTCTGTTTCTGTATGTCTCTGCTGGCCTCAAACTCTCAATCCCTCAGCTTCCTAAGTGCAGGGATTACAGGGTGTGGCACCTGTTTTCTTAATGCATTTATGGTTAGATGTGTTCCCAATCCACAGACGCTGGCGTAAATGGCATTTCCTGTCCTTGCTGATGTTCCATCCCAGCCTCATCACTCTTAACTGTGTTTCTCAGAGCTACATCTTCCCTGTAAGGGGCTTCTGGGAGCTTAATAGTTGCTCTGAGATGGGAAAAGGGGTGACATTGAGGCTTGAGGAAATTGTCACTTCAGGTTAGGAAAGAAAATTCAATCAAGTACCAGAGGGCTCCACCCGCTCAGTGTGCAGGATCCCATGTGGTGGCAGATGTAGTCAGAGAGTAGAGTTAGCAAAAGACTTAATCCTAACACTTTGCCTTTGCACTGCTGGGGGGCATGGGATGCCCCAGGAGCAGTAACCAAAGATAGCTGTACATATAATGTGAACCTAACAGGACAATGAAGCGCTCTAGGAGTCCCTGGTCTGAGAAAAGCCATCCACTCCCCACTGGCAGAAGGGAGAAGTGGAGTATGTACATCCCAAGCTCCAGCTTTCCTGAGTGTCAGTGATAGGCATGCCTGTCCTGGGGATGTTCCCGTCCTCTGGGAAGCCCAACATCTGTGGGGATAGAGGCGCATAGCCTCATGCATCTTGGTGTTCGGGTGCTTGCAAGGTCCCTGTTGATTCTGTCTTTCCCCAAGGTCTCTGTCCTAAAGAACGTCTTGGCATGTTGGCCCTTCTCACGAGGCATCACAGGGAGTGGCAGTGGCTCCTCTATTGTACCCTTCCTCTCTAGAATTCTTGTCTTCCAAGCCAGCCTGGAGCTGAGTTGAGCAAACAGCCCTGCTGCTGGCATCTTTTCTGAAGCCCCTGGAAAGCCATTCTGGTGCTCAGAGACAACTGTGTATCCCTGTCTTCACATGCTGGCCTGCCCTGCAGGGAAGCCACAGGGAAACTGCTCCAGATGCCTCCACTCCCACCCCCAGACAGAGCCCCTGAGACTCTCACACCCTGAGAGTGTTCCTTTCTGAAATCACTTCCCATTTTGCCTGTGCAAAAAAATACCCAGTGGATTCCCGTCTTGCTTAGTGAAACCCAATGTTCTTTCCAGCGTACAAGGTGTTCATTACCATCTAGTCAAAGCTCTGGGAATGCACTACAGTGAAGACTACTGAGGTTGCTGTCTCGGGGCAACCAGGCAGGCAGCATGCTGCAAGGAATTGCAGTGTCTCAGAGGCAGTAGGAAGGACCTACCAGGCCCTGGCTGGTTTTGGGAGAACTTGGGATGAGATTCAAGAAGACAGTCTGGACTGGAGGCTGCCAGAAAGCTGGGACGAGGCTGTGATTGGCACCTTAATCTTTAAGGAAAAAGCAGAAAGAAGAGGGTGAAGTGCAGGCTAGTGTTTAGGGGGTAGCAGCAGGGATTGCAGTTAGGAAAGGGCATGGGGTCAGGCCTCCAGTGTGAACAACACTCACATTCTGTGTCCAGATCAGATTCCAGACCAGCAGGTCTTGTCTGTCTCCATCCAGATTAGTCAGGTGGCCTTATCCAATGCTGATGTTCAGTAATGTTGTTCCCAGGCCAGCAACAAACATGAGGGAGGGAGGTCAGCTGTTTACTTCAAGATCCATGTGACTGGACTCCAACTGCCCTCCACCAATTCCTTCTGCTCATGCTGTCCTGGTCCAGTTGCACTGTGGTCCAGCAAGGTTCCCTTTCCCTGTAGTCAGAGCACTGCCCCAGGGACCATGCGGCTGGCTCCTGGCTTGAGTTTCCTCTGCCCCCTCTATATCCATGTACCCTGCTTGCCCTTCCCCACAGTCTTACCACTCAGGCCATTGCAGTGATTGGAATCCTACATTCTCTAGCCCCTGTTCACCTTCCTCTTCCCATGCCACCACAACTTCCCACCACAGCAAGCATCTGGGTGGCACATCCATGCTTCACTGTCCCAGGGCAAGTGCTTGCAGTCAGCTCTTATCCTCTCAGGCCATCTAAGAATTATCTGCCAATGACCCTGCTCTTGATCCTGCCTCTGCACACGGTTCTGATGAGTCAGACTAGAGCCTCCCCCTCCACTGTCAGACCCCAAGGGCCAGCAGCATGGTGACACTGGCCCTTGCAAGGAGGCAGAGAAGCTGTCAGACCCTGCCTCCTGCCCTGCCCAAATGCATCTGGCTCATTACACATCATGAAAACAAGGATCGTGGCCATCCCTGGCCAGCCTTACTACCCTTTGCTATTAAAATAGGTGGATCTTATGCCCTAGTTTTTAAAATTTGTAGTACAGGGGACTGACTCAAAGACCTTCACATTGGACTACATCCCTACCCTTTTTAAATTTTGAAACAGGTTCTTGCTAAGCTGCGCAGGCTGAGTTCAAATGTATAATCCTCCTACTTTATCTTCCCCAAGTTCTGGGACCACAGATGTATATGCTACCACACTTACTTGACCTCATCCCCTTGACCCACGAGTACCCCAAGTTTCCACAAGTGGGATGCCTTTAAACAATGGGGATTTGTTGATTCTTCAAGTTCTGGAAGCTAGAAGCCCTCATCAACATACCAGCATAGTTAGTCCCTCTGGAATCCTTCCCCAGGCCTCTCTTTCTGCTTCTGCTGGCTCCTGGCAGTCCTTGGTATCTTTACTGACACATCACCCCCATCTCTTCCTCCAAAGTCATCTGGTATTCTTCCTGTGTCTCTAAGCATCTTTTTCCTCTTCCTTTCCCTCTTTCTCATCTTTATCGTTCTTCTTTTGTTTTTTGAGACAAGGTTTCATTATGTAGCCCAGTTTGGCTTTGAACTCACAACGAGCTTCTCCACCTCAACCTCCCCAGTACTGGGACTATGAGTGTGCACCACCATGCCTACCTCCTCTCTTCTTCAAAGACCCCCTTTCTGAATTAGGTCCCACTGAGAGGTCCAGGTGGATGTGAACTTGAGGGGACACCATTTACCCAGCATGGCTGTATCCTCACGTGGATATGCAGCATCTTGTGTTAAGGCTGTGTCTTCCTGCTCACCTCCCTCAGAGTTGCCTGCTTCTGAGGCACTTCAATGCCTGACCCATGCTGGACACTGCCTGAATCTTTCATCTGTATAAATCACTGTCACAAGAGTCACACAGGCAGCAAATGCTCCCTGACATGCAGAGCAACAGCACTGCATGGACAACTGTGTGCTTCTCGGCAGCCAGAACCCTCCCACTCCCCCTCATCTATGTCTTTGCCGTCCCTGACCCTCTACTTCCCTTGCTGGCTCTCAATCTTAAGGACCTCATCCCTGTCCTACCAGGAAGTCTAGGAAACCATAGCCCCTTGTCTTGAGCAAGTGGCTCAGCACTTCTTCCCTTCCCTCTTCCCTTCAGCCAGGAGCCCTGGAGGTGGGGCGGGGGGTTCCTCAGCAGAGTCAAGCTGGTCTTGGAGGTACACGGCACCCTAGTACGGGAAAGCAGTCAGTTCTTACTTCAAAGAGCTTTCTGCTCTTCCCCCCTCCCTTCTACATCTGTGCTAACATTCTGTGATTCTTAGAGAACCAGAAGCCCAGAGCCAAGAATGTTCAAGCCAGAAGGGATTTCTAAGAGGAACAAAACAGACAGAGCCTCCCCACGAAGTTCACACGCTGGGGTGGGATGGGCCACCCGGGTCCACAGAGCATGGCTTGCACAGGAATAGAAGGCCAGGGTGATGGAACAGAAGCACATGACGGTTCATTCACATGGGCATAGGACTGGGGTGACTGGGATTGAGCCAAGCAAATGATTTCCTGGATAGACACCCAAAGAACAGGCAATCAAAGAAAATACAAACAAGGACATCCTGAAATGCAGAACTTTTGTACCTCTAAAAACATGATGGAGAGAGGGAAAAGACAACCTGCAAAAATGGGAGAAAGTCTTAGCAAATTATATACATCATAAAGGATTAGCACCCAGAATATATTATGTACTTCTAAAGACTCACTACTGACAGCCAGAAAAATAAAACTCAATTCAAAAAAAGGGGCAAAGGATTTTTGTGAGATACTTCTCACAAAGAGATAGAGAAATGACCAATAAACACCTGAGATGTTTAGTGTCACTAACCCTGAGGGTAATGCAAGCCAGAGCTACAAGAAAAACCCACGCTCATTAGAATGGTCTCCCTCAGAGGGGTGGGGAGATAGCTCAGTAGGATAAGCACTTGCCTGGCAAATGCAAAGACCTGAATTCAATTCCAAGTTCCACAAAAAAAAAAAAAAAAAAAAAAAAGTCTCCCTCAAAAGCCCCAGAATGACAACCACCCAGGAGGTGTGGTAAGATTGGGACCCTGTGCACTGTTGGTGGGAATGGGAAATGAGGCAGCTGCTGTGGGAAACCATTTGGCAGTCCCTCAAAAAAACTAAATATAGAATTATCATATGATCCAGCAATTCTTGAGTGTGTTCCCCCAAAGGGAAGAAGAGATGCAAATGATACGTGCACTCCACGCTCTGACCATATTACTCACAGTGGTCAAGGGGTGGCAGCAGCCCAGGTGTCCATCAGCTCACGAATGGATCAGCACAAAAAGGTTGGCTGTATCTACCTGTAAAGGAAGTATATCCACAAGGGAAGCATCTCTAGTTACAGGAAGGAGAGAGGCACAACACATGCCCCAGCACAGATGAACCAAGAGTACCCACGTCAGGGGGAGGAAACCAGCCACAGGAGGATACGCGGTGTGTCATTCTCATCCTGTGGGGCTCCCAGAGCAGGTAAAGTCAGACACAAAAGCAGAGTTGAGGTTCCAAGGAGCTGGGGTTGGCCACAGATTGCAGAGCTTTTACTTAGCGGGTATGGAGTTTCTGTTTACAGGAATAAGAAAGCTTTGAAAACAGCTAATGGCAGTCACACAGCATTGTGAATGTAATCAGTACCACTGAAGCACACCTTAAGAGGATCAATTTTATATGGTTATATATTTATCACAACGTTTTTAAAGGTCCTTCACCAAAAGCTGTTGAATCACATGGCTTGTAAATGTTAAAAAAAAAAGAAAGAGGCAGAGAGGAGCATCCAGGCCAAAGCCCCCTGAGAAGGGGCGTGGTGCCACAGGGATAGGAGGGGAGGGAGCCAGCACCTCTCCCAGCCCACACTGCTCCCAGCTCATTCTGGGCTGCACGCAGCCTCCCTCAGAAGCCAATTTTCTACACAGTGAAAATGTTTTCCCCGTCCCACTTGAGCAGATGGCCCCCCACCTTGGCCTGAATTGAGAAACACAGAAATCAAACAGGGGACAGACGGCCTCCTTGGCAGTGTCTGCATTCACACGAGCCCGCAAGCTCACAAGCACCCCTCTCCCGCCTGCGGGCTTCCTCATTCCTGCATGCTGGAGCTGGCCTGAACCAATCTGGACTTCTGGAGACCCTGTCTACCCCACCTGGGCCCCCAGACCTGTTGCCTGCTCCTGGCAAGTACTCAGAGACACCTCCTGGAGGAACAAGGGAACAAACGCGCTGTTGGGGCCTTGGCCATAATTTCCTGGCCTGCAACTCTTCCTGTTTGGGGCCTTGCACCTTTTCTGAGAGAAGGGTGTGGAGTAGGTTGGGATGAGGGTGGAGAAGTGTGACCCACAGGTTTGGGAGAGGACTGTAGTGACCCTGAGGGAAGGTCACCAGGGTGAAAAGCTTGATAGTCAAGGGCCACAAGCAAGAGTTCCAGAAGCAGGGAGGTGTAGGGCTTGTCATGTGAAGGGTCAGGTAGCCCCAGCAGGGACACTGCTGATTCTTGCAGGGCTGACAGGCTTGCCCTTAGGCTCTGGAAGAGCCTGAAGAGGCCACACTGATCACTCAGGTTGTCCCTGTCACTCTAAGCTAGAGGAGGTCAAGGAGACTCCCGCTCACCTTCCCACGCGACCATGTCAGCTTTGCCAAGTGCATGTGTTCTTCATGGAGGAGATGGGAGACAAAATGATTTCCAGACTTCAAAAATCTCACTCTTAGGAGCATTTGGCATGCCCAATATGAAGGGAAATGTGTGGCTGGTGCATTCAGAGGAGCTTGTGGCCTCTCCTGGGACTAAGCCACTTGCCCCAGTCCTAAGGAAAGAAATATATCCTGCTCCCATGGTGACATTTTAAGCAGCCAAGGCTGTGGTGATTCTGCTGAGTGTGGAACATGGCTGTGTGGGACACGCCACCCTTTAAGACCTTGCTCCTTGAGATCAGCAAGGAAGGAGACACTATCTGGCTGTCTCGGGGGAAGGTGACATGGGGCTGCTTAAGTCAGGACCCCATCATGTAGACTGTTCCTGCCCAGGGGCTAGGACTGAGCACATGGCCACACTAGCCTGCTTTCTGGAGCACAAGACCTAGCACAGGGCACGGAGTACCAACACAGAGCACAAGGCACCCACACAGAGCACAAGGCAGAGTAAAATGTGCTGTGGGACTGACAAGGCTTGGGTCCTAGCCACACCCAGCCACACACAGGTCTGGGTCTCTGCTCCTCTGCTGCTTATTGGAAGAGATAGAGAAGTGGACAAGCCCCAGAACCAATCATCAGGCAATGAAAGAGAGGCCCAGAACAGAGTTCTTGAGGCAGTGGAGAAGGAAATGACCCTTGACAGGTAGCCAGCCACTGAGGGCTGACACTAACCAGATTCCCTGGGGTACACTGCAGTTCAGGAGATATGTCACTGCCCATCCTAAGAGAGACACTCTGCAGTGGTTCATTTTCTGTTACTAAAATCAAAACACCCAAGAAGACTAACTTAATGAGGAAAGGAGAGCCCCCACCCACAGCAGTCCTGACCAACCAGCGGGTGCACAGGTAGGACCTCTTGGCCTGCGGGGTGCCCCCCCCCACTCCCTGTGCCTACACCAGAACTCAGCTCCTCCCCACAGCAGCTCTGACCAACCAACTGAGGGACTGACCAGAGGGTGCAAAGGTAGGACCTCTTGGCCTGCGGGGCACCCCCCCCACCTCCAGTGTCTACACCAGAACTCAGCCTCTGCCCACAGCAGCTCTGACTGACCATGTGAGGGACCAACCAGAGAGGCACAGGTAGGACCACTTGGCCCACAGGTCCCCAGCCCACCACCAGAACTCTGCCCCCACCCACAGCTTGTGACTGGCAGGCACATAGACAGGAACACTAGGCCTGCACCCCTGCATCACCAGAACCTCTACCTTGCCCAGATCCCAGCTCTAGGATCTGCTATGGATCCCTGAAGCAAAATTCCCTGCAGAGAGGGTGGGGGCTAACCCAGGAGCTGAACATCTTGCCAGAGGAGCACAGCGGGCTCTCATCCAAAAGCTGCACTAGGAAGAAGCTGAGCACAGCAGCCAGACCAAGACAGGCACACCTGGCCAAGATCAAACTTGATAGATCTGGACCCAAATTTCATAGGCGCTAATGGCATAACTCCACCAAAGTTCTGCACCAAAGTTCAGAGGATCACTGCTATACAGAATGATACAGACAAGGAGCAAAATGCAATCTCAGGTCCTGAGCCCACCTAGAACAAATACAGGAGATGCTGCCATACTAGAAGATGGGAATCATGCAGCTGAAATCTCTGAATTAGTAGCATCTGAAGTAAGCAAACAAATGCAGAAACATATACAGGAACTTGGATTGGAGATAACCTCTGAAGTAAACAAAGAAATCTTTGAATTACTAGAGTCTGAAGTAAAAAAGCTGCAGAAAAGTATAAAGGGAATCAGATCAGAAATAACCTCTGAAGTAAAAAAAGACAACTCTACCTTAGTAGCGCCTGAAGTAAAGGAACAACTGAAGAAAGGTAGAGAGGAAATGAGAGCAGAAATAATCTCTGAAGTAGAAAAAGAAAGGATAACTATAATGAAAGACTTAATGTCTCTAAAGAAGACATTGATAAAAAGTTAGAAGAGAATAGAAAAATGGTGGTCCTTGAATGAGCAATATAGGAAAGAAACAGATTGCATGAAACAGTTTCAAAGAGATATACAAGAAAATAAAATCTCAATCACAAGCTGGCAACAACGTATGAACAAAAGTGAAGACAGAGTTTCAAATCTCAAAGACATAGTCACAGCTAGTGAAAAGGTAACAAAAGATCTCATAAAAACCAGGATGCAAGAAAAAATAATTCAACATCTACAAAATGATGCAAAAATTAACAATGCAAAATTAATAGGAATCAAAGAGAAAAGAGTCAATACAAATGACATAAAAAGAATATAGGCAGGAGTAATAGCAGAAAACTTCCCAAATATGAGAAAACAATCAGACATTCAGGTAACTGAAGCATATAGAACTCCAAATACCATCAACCTGACTAAAAACACACCCAGGCATATAATAGTAAAGATACCAGAAATCCAGCAGAAGAATAATATACTAAAAGCTGCTAGAGAAAAGAAACAGATCACATTTAAATATAATTGTATTTAATTCTCCCATCATAATAATGGCAGATTTCTTTTTTACAAACCATGAAATCAAGAAGAGCATGGAGCAGAGTGCTTCAAGTCCTCCATGAAAACAAATTATAGCCCAGACTGTTATACCTGCAAAACTCTCTTTCAAGTATGAGGGAGACATGAAACACTTCCACAACAAGGAATAACTAAAGAATTTCATGATGTCAAAACCAACCCTACACAGATTACTACAAAATATTTTAGATGGACCAAAATGATCTGACCCCTACAAATATGACCAGAAAGAACACACCAAATAGTGCAACCAATTAAACAGGAGAAACAGTAGTAAGTAAAAGATATGTCAATCATGTCAGTATATTTCAGTTATAATCATCAATGTAAATGGACTCAATTCTCCAATTAAAAGAAATAGACTGGCAGAGTCGATAAGGAAGCAAAATCCAACTATATGCTGTATATGAGAAACACACTTAACTCATAAAGAAACTCATAGGCTGAAATGTAAAGGATGGAAAACAATACTACATGCCCCAGCATCTTAAAAAAAAAAAAAGCAGGGATAGCAATCCTGTTTGTAGACAGTCTAAACTTCAAACCAAGATTGATCAAACGAAATAAAGAAGGCCACTACATACTGGAGTAAATTCAAGACAAAAATGTAACACTCATAAATATGAATGCACCCAACATGGGAGCTCCAAGTTACATAAGACAAATCTTAATGGTCATAAAAAAATTTAATATCCAATATCACAATCTTAACAGGAGACCTAACATCCCTTTATCCAAAAAAGATAGGTCAAGCAGACAAAAACAATTAGCAAAGAAGTATCAGGACTGAACCATATCTTTGAACAACTGGACTTGGTGGATATACACAGAGTGTTCCACCCAACCACTTCTGAATACACATTTTTTTTTCAGCTACACACGGAACATTTTCCAAAATAGGCCACCTACTAGTGCATAAGTCATGCTTAAGTATATGCAACAAAACAAATTATTCCATGCATATTATCTGATCACAGTGCAATAAACTGAAGTAAATGACAAAAGAAATCACAAGAACTCCAGAAATACATGGAAATTAAGCAACACCCTTCTCAACACCACTGGGTTGCAGATGAAGTTATATAAGAAATTAAACAATATTTACAATTTAATGCAAATTCAAGCACAATCTACTGGAATTTATGGGGTGCAATGAAAGCAATTCTTAGAGGAAAATTTATAGCTCTGAACTTACATATTAAGAAAACAGAACAAGAACAAAATTACTCTTATGCAGCACCTAAACTGACTAGAAAAGGAAGAGCAAACGAAACCCAAAGCCCAAAGATGGGAGGAAATTATAAAGATTAGAACAGAAATTAACTCAATCAAGACAAAGAAAACAATACAAAGAATTAATGAATTGAAAAGTTGGTTCTTTGAAAGATTAAATAAAATTGATAAGCCTCTAACGAACCTCACCAAAAAGAGGAAAGAAAGGACTCAAATTCAAGCAATAAGGAATGAAAATGGTGAAATTACTACAGACCCAGCAGAGATTCGGAGGATCATTCAGAGCTACTTTGAGAAGCTTTACTCTCACAGAATTGAAGACACAGATGAAATGGACAGATTCCTAGAAAGGTACAAACTACCAAAACTGAATCAAGAAGATATAAAAACTCTCAACAACCCAGTAACAGCCAGTGAAATACAAAATGTAATGAAAAGTCTACTGACAAAAAAAAGTCCATGTCCTGATGGATTCACCACTGAATTCTATAAGAAATTTATAAAAGACATAATTTCAATACTCTTCAATCCTCAAACACTTCAATGAAATTGAAAAGGAAATAATCCTCCCCAAATCATTCCTAGAGGCAAGTATTACACTGATACCAAAACGAGACAGAGATGCAACTAAAAAAGAGAACTACAGGCCAACTTCTCTCATGAACATAAACACAAAAATCCTCAATAAAATCCTCGCCAATAGAGTACAACAAATCATCAAGAATATTGTACACCAAGACCAGGTAGGATTCATCCCAGGGATGCAAGGATGGTTTAATATATGCAAATCTATAAATGTAATGCACTATATCAATAGAGCCAAGTCAAAAATCACATGATCATCTCAATTGATGCAGAAGAGGCTTTTGACAAAGTCTAACACTCATTCATGTCCAAAGTCCTACAGAAAATCGGAATAGAGGGCCTCTACCTCAATCTGATTAAAACCATGTATGACAATCCAATGGCGAACATAATTCTAAATGGGAAAAGCTGAAGTCTTTTACTCTCAGATCTGGTACAAGGCAAGAATGTCCTCTATCACCACTCCTATTCAATATAGTTCTGGAATCATTAGCTACAGCCATTAGACAAGAGAGAGAAATAAAAGGAATAAAAATAGATAAAGAAGTTGAACTATCATTATTTGTAGATGACATGATAATCTACTTGGAAGACCCAAATAACTCCACCTAGAAGCCACTAGAACTAATACACAAATTCAGTACCATAGCAGGCTACAAAGTAAACACACAGAAGTCAATAGCATTTCTCTACACAGATAACAAACACATGGAGGGAGAAATTAGAGAAACAATACCTTTTACAATAGCATCGAAAAAAAAATGAAATACTTAGGAATTAACCTAACTAAAGAAGGAAAAGATCTGTTCAATGAAAACTACAGTACTCTGAAAAAAGTGATCCTAGAGGATTTCAGAAAATGGAAAGGTATTCCCTGCTCCTGGATAGGTAGAACCAATATTGTGAAGATGGCCATATACCCTAAATTGTTATACAAATTTAATGCAATCCCTATCAAAATACCATCAACGTACCTCACAGACCTGGAGAAATTATTCCTAAAATTTATTGGGAACCAGAAAAGACCTAGAATTACAAAGACAATCCTGGGCAACAAAGATAAGGCAGGAGGCATTACAATTCCTGGCCTAAAGTTATACTACAGAGCTACCATGATGAAATCAGCATCATATTGCCAAAAATAAAAGTAGACCTGAGGAACAACGGAATGGATTAGAAGATGCAAAAGCAAATACAAACACACTCAGCCACCTTATTTTTGAGAAAGAAGCCAAACATGTTTACTGGAAGAAAGATAGCCTCTTTAACAAATGGTGCTGGAAAAACTAGATCTCTACATGCTGAAAACCAAAACTTGACCCAGGTTTATCACCATGCATTAAACTTTCAAAATGGATTAAAGATCTAAATATTAAAAGAGAAACACTAAATCTCCTGGAAGAGAAAGTGGGAGAAAATCTTGAATATATTGGGGTAGACAAAGAGTTCATGGACAAAAATCAAAATGCATGTTAAACACTTGAAAGAATCAACAGCTGGGACCTCCTCCAACTGACAAGTTTTTGCACGTCAAAAGAAATTACCAACAGAGTGAAAAGACAACCCACTAATTTTGAAAAATAATTTAACTAATAAGTATTCTGACAAAGGTCTTTTATCTAAAATTTATAAGGAACTAAAAAACATTAGGGTCCCAAAATTCAAAAACCCAATCCAGAAATGGGCATCAGACATGAGCACACACTTCTCAGAGAAAGAAATTCAACAAGCTTAGAAATACATGAAGAAAAGATCCACATCCCTAGACATTTGTGAAATGCAAATTAAAACAACACTTAGATACCACCCAGAAAGAATGGCTACCATAAAGAAATCAACCAAGAACAAATGTTGGAGAGGCTGTGGGGAAAAAGGAACCCTTCTCCACTGGTGGGAATGCAGACTGGTACAACCATTATGGAAAGCAGTGTGGTGACTTCTTTAAAAACTAGAACTGGAAATCCCATTCAAACCAGCTATCCCCCTACTGGAAATTTTCCCAGAAGAATTGAAAACATCATATCATAGTGATATCTGCACACCTATTTTCATAGCAGCACAATTTGTGATAGCCAAATCTTAGAAACAACTAAAATGCCCATCATCTGAAGAATGGTTGAAAAGGATGTGGTATTTTTATACAATGGAATATTACTCAGCTATAAAGAATGATAAACTAGAAGACTTCATATATAAGTGGATGTATCTTGAACATATACTCACAAGTGAAATAAACCAGACCTACCTATGTAAATATCATATAGCCCCATAGTGTAAGAACTCAACAGAAGAAATATAAAGAGAAAGGCATAACACAGCTGAATGGAAACCAAGGACTTACGCATTTGTTATGGTTTATGTCTAGTTGTCCCCCCAAAGCCTCATGGAGTCACTGGGTGGGGACTTCTAGAGTTTGAGACTTGATCCATGATCCCTGGGATTATAGGTTTTAGTACTGATGGGATTATGGGTGGAAGTACTTCTGGGATTATGGGTGTAGCTTAGGGTGGGAGTTAAGGAGGAGAGCCTGAATGTAATATAAAGAGAGACAGAGAGACAGACTGTAGCTCGAGCTGGTGCTGCTGCTCTGCTGCCCTGTTTGGTTGGCTGCCTCTGCCACCATTTTGCTGCTGTTCTACCGCCTTGAACTGGATGCTCTCTGCCCTGCTCCACTCAGCCTTGGGCCAGCCGAATATGGACTGAAACCTCCACAAACTGT
>PVJA010008122.1:0-65639 GCA_004027025.1 Myocastor coypus
TTTTTTTAACCATTCTTCAAATGATGGACATTTTGGCTGTTTCCAAGATTTGGCTATTACAAATTGGGCTGCTATAACACAGATATCACTATGGTATGAAGTTTTCAGTTCTTCTGGGAAAATTCCCAGTAGGGGGATAGCTGGATTGAACGTAACTTCCAATTCTAATTTTGTAGGGATCCTCCACACTGCTTTCCATATTATATTATATTATATTTTATTATATTATATTATATTATTACTTTGTCTTTTCTGGGACAGGGTCTTACTATGCAGTTCAGGCTGACCTTGAGCTCATTTTTGTAGCCCAGGTTGGTCTAGAACTCACACTGATCCTCCTGTCTCAGCCTCCGAAGCACTGGGATTATAGGTGTGCTCCACCATGCCCAGCTACAAGTGTAATTTTAGATTATGAAATAAATGTACCAAGAGTCAATTAGAAAAACATAGGCTTAACTTTTGAACCTGACTTTGGGAAGAGTTGATTCATTGTTAGGATAAAAAAAAAAAAAGAAAAACCACAAGGAGAGATGAATATGTTAGCTTACTAGGCAGTAGTCATTCCATATACATGAAATCTTGCATAACTTGTGCATGTAATAGCCATGTATGTGTCTATATTCATATTCTTCACTTAACCAGACCTCTAAGGCTTGACTCTTTCAGTACTGTAGGTTTTTGTATCCACCAGCACCCAGTGCACTGCTAGGTCCCAGGGAGCACTCTACATAAATCAAAATTAAATTAAAAATTCAGTAATAAAATGAAGAAATGGTGAATGCAAAATTTCCCCACCAACAAAGGCAAAAGCAAATCAACGTTTAGCATTTTGGCTTTCTGCAAAGTCGTCTTCACAGATGAAAAGACTCTTCAAGACTTAATTAACAATAAAAATTTCCTTAACTCATAAAAGCAACTAGTTCTGGTTGTGGCCTTTCCATAGAACATCTTCTCTTCTTTCAATAACAGATCAATGGCCACATTTGTAGAATGGCTTACTCAGAAGCTGTCAAATACCAGGCAGCTTTTTTTTTTTTTTCACATAAAGCAGTATAAACTGAAGTTGGAATTGGCTATCCAGAAAGTTAAACTACTTCTCTAAATACAGAATGGGCGCTTACTGCTTGGTGAGTTTGTTGGCAGTTTCCCTCCAATGACCAACATTAGGGCCATGTAAACATTGTGAAGATTACACCACAGCCATTTTTATCTTCTCTCTGCTGTAATGATTCCTATAGTGCTCGTTATGGGAAAGCATGGCCTAAGAATGCCTTGCTGAATTTTAAGGGAGCAGTAGTTGGAAAAAAAATTCTGTGTATCCAACAGCCATCAAGAAGTTAAAAAAAAGGAAAGAAATCAACATGTACAAACCAAAACTTTTCAAAGAAGTTAAGTTGGAAAAAGTCTTTGGTATCTATGCTGCTTTGGCTAATATAAACCCTGTTGTTAAATATTTGAGTGGTTGGGGGAATAAGCAAGTAAGAATTTTAGAACTATTTATATGTTTTTAAATGCTCATTTAAAATAACTTAGAAAAATGAAATTGGTATACTTCAGGTTACATGATATTTGTTAAGGAGTTTTTTTTAATGTGGAAATGTAATTATGTAATACACATGTACTTTACAGATAGTAAAAAGTGTTTGTACATGTAAGAAGAAAATAGTTAAGTGTCAGAGACCAAACGTTCTATTTATTCTCACAATCATTCTAAGTAAATGGATGTTTGAAGGATTGGCTATTTTGAATTGTTTACTTTGACCCATGACAAGGATGAAGGGAGCAAGTTTCTAACATTATAAAGCTTAAGGCACCCTCAGTCTTTGATAAATATGCATTCTGTACTCCCATGCTCGGCACTAGAATGACCTGGAGAGTTAGTGGCTCTTTAAATTTTGTGTCCTGGACACCTCGGTTGCCTAACTCTCATCCCAGCAATTGTCCTTCTAGGCAGTTACTTCATTTCTCACCTTGTTAGGCAGTATCTTGTCACTGAATTCTGTCCAGAGGAGTACTAACAGAAACAGTGTTTCCCCGTCTACTCATGGTCTAATTTTATGGTTAATTTTATGTAACAACTTGCATGGGTGAAGGGATGCTCATATATCTGGCAAAATATTATTTCTGGGTATGCCTAAGAAGGTGTTTCTGAAAGGGATCAGCGTAAGAATCAGTAAACAAAGAACATCTACCTGCACTCATTTGAAGAGACACTTTCCATTGAGCTGAGGGCCAGAATAGAACAAAAAGATGGCAGAAAGCCAAATCCTCTCCTTCCATCAGTTCTTCTCCTGCCACCAGGTACCAGGATACTGCCTCTCCAGCCTTCAGACTCCAGCCTCCTTCAAAATCTCAGGCCTTTGGCCTTTAAGGAATACACCTGTAGCCCTCTTAATTCCTGGCCCATCAAACCAAACTGAATGGCACACCTCACCATTTGGTTCTCCAGCTTGTGGTTAGCATGGGGCCTCTAGAGCTCTGCAATCTCACATGCAAGTCCCCAAATCTTTTCCAAATCCTGTTGATTCTGTTTCTCTGAAGAATCTTCTTCCATAACCCTGACCCACAGGGCTATCAGGATGCAGGAGACCGCTGAGCTACAGTGTGGAAGAAATTTGAGTGAGGGAGTTGCCACTTAGAAAAACAAAATAGTGGGCTGGAGATACAGCTCAGCGTCACAACTGCTGCTTGACAAGGGTGAGTTACTGAGTTTGATCCCTGGAAAGAAAGAAAGAAAGAAAGAAAGAAAGAAAGAAAGAAAGAAAGAAAGAAAGAAAGAAAGAAAGAGGAAAAGAAAAGAAAAAAACACCTGTCATTCCTGTCCAGCCAAGAATACCCATGTTAGAACCTTGAGTGAATAAAAAAAAATACAGTTTAGTATTTTAAGACACAAAACTATGAGTTGATTGTAAAGCAATAAGCTTACTTATATTAGAGACTTATATTAGGTATAATAGATTTTTAGAAGTAGGGAAGCTGAGGCTCGGAGAAACTAGGTCACTTAGTGTCTCAGTTACTCTTCTCTCATTGCTGGGACAAATACCTGACAGCCGAAATGAAGGATACATTTATTTAGCTCACAGTCACTGGAGGTTTCAGCTCATACTCATCTGGCTCCAAGGCTCACTGGCACATGGCAGGGAACAGCAATTCATGGTAGTGGCAGAGAACATGAGCAAAATAGAGGAGTAACAACAACAATGACAACAGAGAAGAAGTCTATCTCTCTGTATCTCTGTCTCTCTCATGTTACACTCAGGCTATCAGCCCCAGGCTGGGTATAGCACTCATACTCATAATCCCTGAAGTACTAAGACCCATAATGCCAGTGGATCATGAGGTAATCTCAAACACTAGAAGTCCTTGATTCCTTGACTATATGAGGCTTTGGAGGGACAACTAGACTTACTAACACTCAGTTAGTTGTCCAAGAGTCCAAGGTCACATAACCTGTGTTGCTAGATCTAGGATTTAAATTCAAGTCTGATTGATTCCAAAGTCCATTCTGTTAAATCTACTCAGATGATATTCTATATACCCGTGGAATCCACTGCTGAGAATATTCTATGACAGTGGTAATTATTTCCAAGTATGTAAGCAATATCTGTTCCTTAGTTTCTCAAATGCATCAAATTCTAGGAGTTTAACTTAGTAACCAAAAAATATATGTTGTCTTTTAAAGGAAGTCTTTCATAAGCAAAATTATGACAAGAAGTAGCCCTGTTGTGACTTCTGCACTATGTTACACACACACACACACACACACACACACACACACACACACTTCTAACTTTTGCTCACAAGATCCTGCCACCATCCAGAAGCTTCTTGACTCTGGTTTCCAATAGGTTCAACCACAAACTATGGCCAATAAACATTAATGTAATAAGATGTCCTGGAGAAAAAAAAAATATTCCTTCTTCTTATGTGTTGATTCCTAACTTTTGTTAGGAAAAACTCATTTTACAACAGCAAAGCCATCATTATTTATTTGCTATCCTTGCAAAAGAGAACTTACTGAGAGATCTGCATCCTATAATATAACAGATATAAGGGTCTTTTTTGGGTCTGTGTTTTTGTTGGGTGGGCAAGTCATTTACAAGGAGCAAACCTCAGAGCAGGCTAGGAGCTTGGCCTGTAGAAATCAGCTCTTGATTCAGTGTACAGCATATTAACACTCCAAACAATGGCCACACAGATTTTTCTCTCTTCAAAACAAATCTTCATCAAAGAGAGATACAGAATTGAAAATAAAATAAGCAGAGATTTTTAAAAAATTATCTGTGGTTTTAATAAGTAGTTTTCCTTATAAAAGGTTACTGAACTGGAAATGTGGAAACATCTGTTCCTTTTGTTCTTTTTAAATTGATGAATAAGAATTTTATACACACTATTTGTATTTTAATTCTTTTAAAAAATTGTCAATAAACATTGGAAATTCAGCGTTTGTTTTCTTGAGTTGTATGGGCGAAATAAAAATAATCACAGCACATGTTATTGGAAGAATGTGGCTATTTTTCTGGTTCTTTGAAATAGTAAATAAGCCGGGCGTGGTGGTGCACGCCTGTAATCCCAGCACTCGGAAGGCTGAGGTAGGAGAATCGGTGCGAGTTTGAGACCAGCCTGGGCTACAAAAGTGAGCTCAAGGCCAGCCTGAGCTGCATAGTGAGACGCTGTCTCAAAAAGACAAAAAAAGAAATAGTAAATAAATAACAATGGAGTAATCATTGAATGACTCCAAGATCAATGTCCTATTTGTAGATGGTATACATTAGTAATATCTAAATCACATGTGCTATAACGATATGGATATTTCTGGTAAAATTGATCATGGAAGATGAGATTGGATCATGTATATAACAAGGTTTACTACAGTTGCTCCTCCTTTGGCTTTTTAAAAATTATCTATTTACTTATTTGGTACAGGATCTCACTATACAGTTTGAACACATAGAGGTCCTCTGTCTCAGCCTTTCCAGTGCTGGAATTACAGGTGTGTGCCACTATGCCATGTTTTGGTGGCCAACACAGCACCCCCAGTATTCCAGGGCACAGCATGCAGTACTGGGGATCAAATCTGGGTCCTTGCGCTTGCCAGGCAGACACTTAGACCACCAAGCTATCTCCCCAGTCCTCTTTGGCTTTTATATATTTTTTTATTTTTCTGACTTTTGTGTTTGGTGTTGTCACATTGAATTGAATTATATACTCACATAGAGTTAGAGTGTAGTCAGGCACCTGTGATGGCTAAACCTGCCAAGTTAATTGGATTGTGAAATGCTAGGAAATAAGGAGAACGCATTTCTCAGTGTGCCAAGAGTGTCTCGGAGGTTGTTTTCTAGAGGTCACTGACCCATCTAGTCTAGCTACTCTGACTGATTAGAGGAGAGAGAGAAGAAGGGAGGAGAGAGAGAGAGAGAGAGAGAGAGAGAGAGAGACAGAGACAGAGAGACAGAGAGAGAGAGACAGAGAGAGAGAGACAGAGAGAGATAGAGACAGAGAGTCACCAAACTCCATCCTCAATTCCTGTTGCAATAAACTTGAATCCATTTCTGAAGATGGCTCCCTCATGACCTAAAAGTTCTCAGTAGGCCTTATCTCTTAATACTGCTTCATTGAAGAATTAATTCTACCACATCTTTTTATATACCTAAGCCATAGTTCTTCATTTCAAATTCCTATTTTCTGCATAATTTCTGCTGTATTACTTACTAGTTTTAGCAAGGGATGACACAACTCTTTATCTAGAGAGTCAGTAAACAGTAGCCTAGTGACTTAATTTGGCCCACTGTGAATGTGGTGCACTTGAAAATAAACTTGCATCAAGACGTTGCTATTCCTAGTTACTTACATATTGTCTCTGCTTGCTTCTGACTAACTAGAACACAGTTGAGTAATTCTCACAAAGATCTTATAAGTCATAAAGCCCAAAGTAGTTATTGTCAGGCTTCTTACAGAAAGTTTGCTAACCCCTGATTTGTAACAACCAAGGTGCAACTAGAATTCTATCTATCTATCTATCTATCTATCTATCTATCTATCTATCTATCTATCTATCTAAAATCTGTCATAACAAAATTATTTTGAAAGAATACGCTGTGTTTGCTCACTTTTGTTTCTTCAATATCTAAGCAAATCCCTAACACATGAAAGGACTAGAAGAACTGTTCTCTTAAATATATCTAGAGCAACTATCAAGATTATTTTATAATATAAAACCTAAGTAAATACAATTACTCACACTGAAAATGCCTAGATTTCCGCTATGCGTTGAAAAGCATACAAATCCTCCAATAACTGGTTTATATAACCAGAAATAACACATAGTGGGATTTAGGTCGTCGCTTTTAGTCTAGTCTTACCACCAAATGACCATGCTGAGCTTCGTGCAAAACCTCTCTCTAAGATATCTTCTCGTTACTCGCACTTTGTATTGTTTCCCATTACACATGGTTCCCTCTGGCTGCACATTGTCCACGCTGCCCTTTGGGTTCACAGTGCTCACAGCGTGTTCCCATGGCTCCAGCCACTGCACAACTGATACAGTACTTCACATTTGGCCGCGCGCATCACTACCAGTGCCCACTTTGCACTGCACTGTCTGCGACCCCGAGAAGAGATTCTCCTTTGAAAGCCTGTGCTAAAATGACTTTTCATGCTCTTGTATAACTACTCTTCTCATTCATGGAAATAAAAACATATTTTAGATATTCCCAATTTGGGGGAGGGGCATCTAAACTCATAATTGTTCTTCTCAGTTTACAGTTCCACTCGCTATGATTCCAATTCAACAAATCTGTCGTACAATTCTGACCGAACCTCTTTCCACGCTAAAATAAAGGTGATGCAGCATCTGAAGAGTCTGAAACACTGATTTTGAGATTTTCTAGTTTTTTTTCATGCAAACATGAGAGTAATAACTTCAAGACTCTTCCTACTCATGAACGACATGAGTAAGTCTAGATTTTTGATAAAAGATACATTATATCTGCTCTTCTTACATGGTATATGTTATTGATCTAATAGTTTTCAATGTCACTAAATATGATAGCTCTCAAGGAACTTGATTTTAACCAGGAAGATTTTCTTGCCTACTTTAAGGGATCTAAATCTCAACCATACCTAAACACAACTGTTTTCCCAGTAGTTTTAGAGCTGATTTTACTAGTCAGATTATCTGCTTGGACCAAACTTGAATGGAATTGGCTCTGCCCATCTGCCTGCTTACTAGAAATGATTCTACCCAGACAGAAATGGAGACTAGAAGCTCTTTTTTTCTGAAGTTTGCGGGGGGAAAAAAAAGTGAATCAAGAGGCTACTAGCGGGGGAGGTAGCTGAGAATGCACTGATAGAGTCCGTTATGTAAAGAAGGCTCAGAGAGGGGAGGGATCACAACAGAGCCAAGTACCAGGAAGCAGATTATAAGAGCAGGCAGGAGCAAAGGGGGCCACAGTAACAAAAGGCATCTGAAGTCCAGGGGACAGCAGTTTACAGGGAGCATTGAGTCCCACCTGGAGCAGACTCGGAGGGCCAGACTCTGCTGCTGCTAGGACACCAGACAGGACTGCGTGGTTTTGAATGATGCCCCTCCACCATCTGCACCAACTCTTTTGTCAGGAAGCAAAACTCTATTGTGGCTCCAGCTGCTACTGGAGTCTGCTTGGTCCCTTTCTGATTTGTTTGCTTTTGTAAGATCTTTATTCCAAGATGCATCCAGACAAAAAACATCACTGATACTTGGTCAACTCCCTGTTCCACTAAACTGAGAATCTACTCGAACAATTGTGATCTCAGCCTTAAAATTTAACTAAGGGTGTGCAAAGCAAACAAGTTGTTAAATAATAGAAATTTTTTCACAGTGTTTAACTAAACCCCTTTGAACACCTGTCCTATCCTCCATATTAATATACTTCTTTGTGGACTCTTATCATTGTCTAACATCTATGATGCTAATTAATAGAAAACAAATGTTAGCCCATTAGTAGATGTTACTGGGAGGTTAATGTGTTCGCTTTTCTTTAGGCAACTTATTTGCTTTTGAAAGGGTTTTTTTTTTTCCCCTAGTGGAAATGGAAGGTGGAGTAAGATAAATATTTTTCTGTCATGGTTACAATGAACGCAGTGCCATTTTTACCCAGGTATTGCCTTAGAACACATTCTGGGTAGGAGAGAAAAAGAGCTTGCTTATCTTATTCTGTTTTACACTATGTGCTTTAGCTGCAAATGCTCAGGAATCGTCTATTGAGTATCTCTGAATCAAACCAAAGTCATTTGATATAAAAGTGACCCTCCTTTTGTACAGTGGATTCACAATGTGTTTTTACAAAACCTCTCATTCTGACTTCTGCATGTCCCTTTACATTTGTTATATACAGCATTCTTAAATCTAGTGATGTTTCTTAAAAATCCACACTGCAATTTCTGTGTTATTATTGATAATTATTATATGAGATAGTAAAACTTATATTTCAAAAAGTCCTTACCTATTGAATATTTCCCCCTACTCCTCAATTTCATAGAAATTATCCAACTACAAGGGTTTCAGAAACAAAAAATCAATAATTTTAAAAGAATTTTTAAGTTTTTAAGAAAGAATCAACTTAGAATATAGAATACTTTTCTACCATTTAATTTTTTGGGACCTACATTGAATTACTAATTAAGGATTCCCATCCTTCCTTCTTTCCTTTCTTTCCTTCCTTTCTTCTTTCTTCTTTATTTTTGTGGCAGATGAATTTCTTAAATCACTTTAGAAATATACTCACATATTCTGAGAAGATCGTCAACTGCCTTCTTACCCAATAAGGTCAGGTCACACAGAATGCAAATATCTTTTGAAGGAACAGTCTCACTACCTAAAACCAAAATTCTAAATTATTGTCATGAAGTATATACATCAATAGGTGCTTGCATACCAACATGGACTAGCTATTACCATTAGAAAATCAATATAGCTGAATAAATATTAGAATTATTGTATAATAAGTATAAAACTAAAAGTACACACCATTCACGTGTTTAGTCAGTTTCATTGCTCTACCATGACAATAAAGAACATTTATTTCCAAAAAAGCCCATAGGATCATTGTCCCATAGCAAGCTATTTCACAAGGTGGTTCGACCTCCACAAGGCACTTGATCAAAGTTCCCGAGTGCCAGACCATTAAGTCATTTCTGTTTCCTCCCTCAGTGCCTGCCCTCCAAAATGCATACTCTGCAGGTTAATCCACAGGACATAGTTGAAAATGCCCAAATGTTCTCTGGAGTAATCCAACCCTGCATACTGATCAATCAGAGAATACATTGTCTCGCATACTGATCAACTTTGAAAATTAAAGTTCACTAGCAATGAAATGGAGAATGAAAGAAATAATCCATTTAAATTTTGATCTGGATATGACTTACTTGAAATATCCATATAAATGCATACAAATAGGAGTTGCTGCATTTTTAAAATTTTCTAAGCAATAGCTTTTGAGTTTTTCCTTTGTTAGCAGAGACCTTGGGAAGGTCATATTAGTCCTATAAACCTTTAAAGGAGCAATTTGCAATACCATAAATAACAAAATATATGGGAATATTTATTTAAGTTCCTTAAAATAAAAATATAAATTAGTCACATATTTATGTGCTCTCTAGCTATAGGTGATTATCACGGTGCAAAAATATTGTACCATGTATTCATTTTCTGTAGCATTTATTTTAACTTGCTGTGATTTACATCCTATGAAGGCTCATCTATTGCAAAATCCTTTAAAGAAGTGTGTAGTAAAAGCCAAATGGAAGAAAAATCTTCTTTTTAAAGAATATAAAAATGCATTCTAAGTGCACACAATTTGATTCATATACAGTAGTTTTAAATACAGTATACAGTTCACAAGCTATGGTAGGCATGCCTGTCAAAAAGGCAGGATAAATATGTGATGGAATATTAGAACTTTGATAAAGTATAATTGGTATCAAAAGTCAGTACTTATAAAAATGATTTATTGCTTACTTAGCCAGACTTCTTTAGGTCTGTCTTTGTTAAGATTTAAAGAAGCACAATAAGAGCTGAGTCTGACATTAAATTTCTTTTTCTTTTATGTTTTCTGTTATATTTCCAACTTGTATTCTAATTAAGAACTCCCAAAGATCAAGAAGCACCAGCTTCTCTGAGCAGCTGGACTCCCAGCTGGTTGTGTTGTGAGTGTAATAGCTTCAGTAATTTCCTTTCTTTTCATGTGTCTTTTCTGTAGCTCAGTTGCATTGTTTACAATAAGATTTCCTCTGCAGTTAATCTGTGTCCCTTGTTTTGAATATCTAACTCGATTTGTAAACTCACTATTTAACTTATATCATCTTAATCATTACTAACCATTTTATGGGGGGAAAAAAAAAAAAACTTTAGTTTGTAAAATCTCTTTAAACTTGCTGTTAATCTAACATGAGTCCAGACACTAAAATGTTAACTATTTTTTACAAGTAGCATGCTTTTTTTTTTTTGACAGAGTTGATAGCTATAAGCACATTGAGTTTTGAGATGTTCATTACTTTCAAAATTTCACAGATTTTATTGTTCTTCACAGCAGAACACAAGCAATTTTAAAAGCAATGATAATTAGAGAATGTTCGTTTTGGATTTTGCACATCTTCAAACAATTTCTGTAAATGGTTTAGGTGTTAAAATACAATCTGAATCAAAAGAACTAGAATTTTTTGTATCGTAGACGTGGTTATGATCCAATCTTAAATTTTATAGAAAACAAAACAAAGTGTCCTGAACACTGGTAAAAAAAAAAAAAAAAAAAAAATTCTCTCTAAGATGCACAAATTCTCATTTCTCTCTGCTCACTTCCCTTCTGGGACTCAGGTTTTCCTCCACAAAGGTCGCTGCAACTTAAATATACAAATACAGATGCAAATGCATTATCACAAGAGGAATTCATAAAAAAAAAAAAAAACTACTGGCTAATACCTGTATCTCTGTGTTCCACGTTTAAACAACAATCCTAGAATATTCCTGGGTCTGACCATAAATGCTGTTCATCTGCTGCTATCTTCACTCTTTTCTGCTCCCTATTGTTCAGCTTTGAATTGTAAACTAATAGGCGTGGATTCAGAGATTTTTCTGCTTTAGAAAAACACCTTTGTTCAAAATCTCATAACTCATTAAAATACCTTAGTCACTTAAAGAAAATTTACTTGATTCATTTTCCAAGTCAAAATGATTAAGAGTCTGGGAAAATAAAGAAAGGATCATGTTTTACAGGGCAAGCGGTGATATTATATCTAGAATTAAAGTGTTGCTAAAGGAGGCAGCTTAGAATGATTAGGTTCAGAACATTCTCCTCATTTAGTAATTTACTTGGGCTTCAAATGACTAGAAAAGGTTACTTATCAATATGGTTTTTGAAAAAAGATATGAACTAAAAACAAATAAAACATGAAAATAATGGCCACTGTTTTGATCTCACTCAAGTATTGAATCTCTAAAAGTCAAAATGACTTTGTGTGGCTCTGATACACTTAACCAAAGAAAGGAGTTAAAGAAATACACAGCCAAGGCTGAGGTAAACAGAACTACATTCTTATTAGCCAATTTAAGTATGAAATGAAATCATAAGGAAGTGGTAGATAGATTTCCTCTTTTTCATTTTGCTACTAATAATTGTTGTTATTGATTCCCTTCTGTCAAATGCCAAAAGAAGTACTCTAGATATCTTTTTTAATTTAAGCAACAATTCACCTTGTTTTCATTTGAAGATAGGTGCGTTGAGGCTAGAGTTAGTGGACTATTGAGCCAAGGAGTGAGTCATGACAGAACGGGCCTATGGGCCCGAAAGTTCATTGCATCCCAATCTCTTCCATTCTGTTCCATTCCACTTTGGTTACAAGCAATAAAAACTAACTGGTCAATGTAATCAGAAATAACATTCATAGGCAGGATACTGGGCAAAACACAGAATCAGAAAGGCGAGTAAGTTTAAATGTCAGAAAATGTCTAGAATGCTTCATAGCAGTTGCTCTAGAAGATGTCCTATTGTATGTGCTGGACTGGGTCTCAAACTTTTGCAACTGTTGTACTCCTCTGATAAGATCATATTCTAGGATGTGACTCACCTAGGTTCGGGTCCATTCCCTCAGTGAGAAGGAAAGCTGAAAGTGAACACTGAAGAAGTTCATGTCCAGTGATAGAGAAAGAAGTCAAGAAGAAGCTAAGTTTTTACCTTCATTAGGGGCTACAAGATAGCTCAGGAGTCTATGGTGCCTGCTTAGAAAGCTTACGCAAGCACAGGCACTGCAGTTTGATCCTTGGCACTACCAGCCTTGCCAGCCGTGCTCTGGCCTGAGCTGGCTACAAAAAAGAAAAATACCTTCATCAAAAATTGAATGGAAGCCAGGAGTGGTGGTACATGCACTTGGACCCAGCACTTGGGAGGCTGAGGCAGGAAGATGAATGAGAGTTTGAGACCAGTCTGGGCTACAAAAGTGAGCTCAAGGCCAGCCTGAACTGCATAGCAAGACCCTACCTCAAAAAGACAAAAAAAAATTGAATGGATTATTATGTTTGCTAAAAATATAAAAGTAATAAAAGGCTATAGTAAGTAGGAAGAAATTTTCTTATAATTTCTTTAATCATGGTATGCTTGTGAAAATTATGTTTGCCCCAATCCCTCCATCGACTTTCATTCTTCCTTTCCTTTCTGGCCATCTCACGCAGCAGCATTCTTTCCATGCTAGGTCATTCTTGGGTTATACAGATTCACAGTAGCACGACTTCAAGGTATGTCATGGAGGGGCAGTGTCGCAAGCTTCTACCAAGCTACTTCATCATGTAGAGAGCAGAGAAACAGATTTGAAATTGAGCAAACATAAGCACTTACTCCTGTAGGTAGTATTCAAAGAATATTCCAGATTTTAATTCATTGAATCCTCCAATGCTCACTAGGGACTGATGAAGGATGAAGGAATTGGGACTGAAAAAGACTCGCCCCAAATCACAGATCTGGTACATTTCAAAGCAATTCAGGCAGGTCCTCAGCTCTGGCAGGGTCTCAGTTTTCTCATTTGTGATAATAAGATACATCTCACTCATTATTTTCTTCTGAGAAGGGCTAAAATACAGCATTTAAAGTCACTGATGAAAAAAAGGCACAGAATCTTGCTCTTAGAAAGCAGCAATCCGTCAATATCACATGCTACATTGTCTCCTGTAACTAAACCTTATCATATTTTTTAAAAAAGTCTGTCAAGCCAGGCGTGGTGGTGCACACCTGTAATCCCAGCACTCGGGAGGCTGAGGCAGGAAGATCAGTGAGAGTTCGAGACCAGCCTGGGCTACAAAAGTGAGCTCAAGGCCAGCCTCAACTGCATAGCAAGACCCTGTTTCAAAAAAAAAAAAAAAAAGTCTGTCAAGATCAAATATTTTTAAAAAAAGATTAAATATTGTAAAGCCAAGAATCACTGGAAAATATAAAAGTTGGCTATTTATTTCTGCCTTAAATAAATTACTTAATTCAAAAGGTCTTCACATCTTTACATAAAAAGTAAATTGGGAATATATGGTTTTGGATCACAAAAATTAGTTTAAGACATAAACAAATCCTGGAGATGCCAGTTTGGCAATTGATAAACAGAATCTGTCTCGGTGCTTGATAAATTTGTATGGCCACATTCATGAGTCCTGGGAATAGAAGTCTGGCCAGATCATAAAGACGAAACGTAAGTATGAAATAGTAGTAAGTGCTTATGTTAAGTACCATGACTTCTTTTTTATGAAATAATTTATTGTTTTATGAAATTATATTCTTCAACTACTCTAATGTATCAATTAAATTTAAGAAAAATGCAAAAAAAAAAAAAAAAAAAGACAGGTATGCTAACATCAGAACATCCTTCAAATTATACCACAGGGTAGAAAAGGAAATTGCCTAACTCTGTTAGAAGAGAGAGTTGATAGAGTAGGTGACAGAAAGCTTCATTTGATGAATGAACCGAAAGCAAGAAAAGCCCAGCAGAAGAAAAGGTACAGTGGCCCAGAATACTAACAGAATCACATGTGATTCCCCTTTCTGGGGCTTCAGTCGTGAAAGAGTTGGAGAAAATTAGGAAATAAAACTAGAGACAGGAAGCAGATCTTCCACATTCTTATACGGGATTCCCTGGATACTACTCCAGAAGTGATTCTTCAACACTGTAGTCCCCTCTTCCTGGAGAACACAATAGAAAACTATTATCTCAGGGCCAAAGCAAAGGAAACATAACCTCTAAAAATATTTTTCAATCTTCTTGACATTATCTCAAAAGTAAAGTGATAGCATTTTAAAAACAAATGAAACTACTTCTTGGCCATTCTTCCAAAAGCAGAATATAGAACAGGACTCATTAGGAAGGAATATAAAATGTTTTACAGACTGAGAAAATTGAGCTCAAAGGAATATAATACCTGGCATGTTCAAGCTGTTAAATGAACTAGTAAGGTGACTATGAGAGAGATCTCAAGTCTCTGGATTGATAGACCAGTATTCTTTACTTTCTACTATGCTTATCTAAATATTAATAACAAACACTGCATATGTATAATTAAATACATAAATGCAATATGTAAAAGTATGTACTTATAATATGTTTACTTGGTTTAATATGGACTTGTATATATTAATTTGTAGCATAGTATTCAGATGATAGAATCTGATGTGAGTGGAATCTAGTTTCACTATAGCTTAGAAACACTCATTTTATAGTCTTTTATCTACTACACTCATTGTAAACTTTTGTTGTTGCACTTTTAACTCAGTTCTTTGGACTAAGCTGGAAAATAATTAGTCACCTTATCTCCAGCCTGTAAATTCCATCTTGACTTTTGCAGTTCAAGCAGAATTACAAAAAGCAGCTTTCATTACGAGTTGTAATATCAACTTATAAATACAGCACAAGATCTCCAAAAACCATTTATTTTAAAAAAATCTAATATCTTTCCATCAACCTGAGATGCTTACTTTGTGTTTTGCCTCTCTAAGAGCTGAATTACAGAAATATTTTCCTGACACTCTTTTTCAGCCCATAGAACTTCATTTTACCCTTTGTCACCAAAATATCACATCCATACTTGCCTGGCCATGCCCATAGTATGATATTGCCTTTATTTATTGTACAAGGCTAGGTTCCTCTTACAAACTTAGTGGTAGGGCAAATGGTGTTTTATTTCTTTCTTATCCAAATTCAGCTGAGGACCTGGCACCTCTTGAGGACAGTTCCTTAGCAGGATTTCTAGGGGAATCAGACATCATAGACCTGGAAGCTGCATTTTCCATGAAGAAAGAGATTTTGATGAGTTTGTCTAGAACTGGTCACAGGACTGCTATGTTGCAAGGAAGGGTTATGGATATTCACTGAGCAGCAAGTGTCTCAGACACCATGGTTTTCATTGCCATCTTGTCACCAATTTGACAAGGCCCAACATCCAGAACATTCCTATGGAACCTATTCAGTATTGGATCCAGTGTCCAATTTCATGACTCACAAAATCACCTTCCTCCTCCAAATTGATTTAAAAAAAAAAAAAAAAAAAAAAAAAGACCTGGAAAATTGTATGCATGCCTTTGAAGTTGGTGAGATGGAGAAGATCCTTTCACATTCAAAGGTGAAATCCAGTTCAAATTAAGTGTTAAGCACTGAAAATGTCCTTTGGTTACCTACTTCGCAGGAATTGAACCTTTTTCTGTTTCCTTTGGGGACTGTACCTTATGGGGACATACCACCTTTCTTGTCTTTTCTCATCTCCTCTTTTACTATCTAAAAAAAAAAATTTAAAAGCCTCTGCTCAATTCTTAAAAAGCAGTTCACACACACACACACACACACACACACACACACACACACACACTCACACATTCACATACACACACTCCCTTTATTTCCTTCCACTTTCATTTACACCTGTACATGTATATTCAGGATATTTTTCTCAAGAAAGAGAGTTGTTTCCTTCAGAGCAATGTCAGTGACACTCAAGAATACATTGTAAGAACCTGTAAGCAGGCACAAGGGACAGGGGCTCAATTCCCAGGCCTGCTGTGCCAGCCCCGCCTGGAGGGCATACTGAGACAGCAATTAAGACTGGGCATGGTGGTGTGTGCCTGTAAGCCCAGCTCTTGGGAGGCTGTAAACAGGCGGATCACTGAGAAACCCTGAACGCCTTGCAGACTTTTCCCTAAAATACAAAAACCAACAAACATCAAACCAAAACAAACAGACAAAAAATGATACCATGCAACTACAGCCAGGTGTGATGTCACATACTTGATCCTGGCCCTCGGGGAAGCTGTGGCAGGAGGATACTAAGTCTCAACACTGCATGTGCAACTTGGTGAGTTAGCAAGACCCTGCCTTAAAAGTTTAAAAAAAGACATCAAAATTTGAAAAAGAAAGAATGGGAGGGAGAAGAAAGGAAGTTCAGTGGATTTGGAAGCTGGCAGTGTGGACAAGAGATCAATTATCCTCCAAAGTATCATGCCCAAGGGATCAGGGAGGAGAGTTTTTGTGGGGTTCATTGCATAGGAGAGGTAGAGGCAGAATACTTACTTGGCTGTGTTTGATTGGTTCTACAGTGTACACCACAGTGACCAGGCATGCACCAGTGAGCAGTCCTTTCTGCAAGGTAGCAGTAACAGGAACTATTACATGGCCAACAAAATATTGGCATGGAGACATTTTCTGCTAAGAAAAGGAGGGAAAATGGCTGGAAATATAACACAGTGCAAAGACCCTGCCCCTCAAACTATTCTATTTCTAATTTTGGGTCCTAGTATTTATTGAGGTATGATAAATATCATTTGCCTGAGTAATGAGTTTATTGAAGTTTATGATATAAGCCCTTAATTTTGTAGTCTTTCATCTCCTACTGCTAACATGTTCCTTTTTTATGTTCAACATCGCTACCCAGATCAGCATATTTTTATGAAGTTTCTACCTGCTTAAGTTCTGATGCTGTTAACCATAATAAAATATTGCACTATATGAGCTGAACTATACGATAGTTGATAAAACAGTGTTCTCAAAGCATTGTTCAAACAGGCTAAGAAAATATCATCAACTTAATTTCGAAGTTTAAATTTATTTTATTATTATTTTTATTATTATTATTATTATTATTTATTTATTTATTTATTTATTTATTTATTTTTTGTCTTTTTGAGACAGGGTCTCACTATGCAGTTCAGGTTGGCCTTGAGCTCACTTTTGTAGCCCAGGCTGATCTTGAACTTACACCAATCCTCCTGCCTCAGCCTCCTGAGTGCTGGGATTACAGGAGTGAGCCACCACTCCCGGCTCTATTTTATTTTTAGATTAAAAATTTTTAATGTTAAAAACAATTAACTTAAAAATAAAACAAAAATGAGTAACTTTAATTGCATTTAAAAACAAAAAACAAAGTCTCGCAACATCTCACTCCAGACTGACCTTGAACTCACTATCAAGGCCAGGTTGGCCTCAGATTTGCCATAATTCTCCTGCTTCAGCCTCCCCAGTGCTGGGCTTAAAGGTGTGCATCATCATGCCCTCCTTGTATTTTTAATTAAAACTTTTCTTTTTTATGTATTTGGTACAGGGTCTCACTAGGCAGCACAGCTTGGACTCATAACGATCCTCCTGTTTCCTGTCTCCCCAGTGCTGCGATTACAGGCATTTGCCACCACACTTGAATGCCAATGGCTGGCTCAGTGCTCCCAGGGGCGGGACTAACGTGGCATGTGGTGCCATGGATCAAAACCTGTTCCTTGCGCTTGCCTCAGAGGGTGCTTAGTCCGATGAGCTACTCCACTGGCCCATAATTAAAACATTTTATGTTACTTATATCATTAAATGCTAATTATACCTAAATAAAATCTTTCATGTACAAATTACTGTAGTAGTACTCTCCATTGTTTTTTTTTTAATTTTTTATTTGTTTATTTATTTATTTATTATTTCAGAACCCTTGTTTGTTTATTCACTCATTTTCATGGCCGGCTCAGCCCGCCCCGAGGGCAGGGCTGGCGCAGCATGTGGTGCCGGGGATCGAACCGCGGTCCCTGAAGCCGCCAAAGCTTCCCCAAACAGGCGTTTTAGACCACTGAGCCATTCCGCTGGGCCCCCTCTCCATTGTTTTTGATGTTCTATTATAAGAATATGGTTTTGTTTGTGTGCTTTTTGTGGTACCAGGGATCGAACTTGGGACCTTGTGTTTGCTAGGTGGGTGTTTATGTTACTGAGCTATATCTCTAGCTATGTTTTTGTTTTATCACTTTAATAATTTTACATTAAGAAAGAAATTATTGGGGCCAGGGAAATAACTCTGTGGCACAAGTGCCTGCCTGGCAAGTGCAAGATTGTGAGTTTGAACTCTGGTTCCACAAAAGAAAAAAATAGGCGGGGGGGGCTCTTTCTAGACACAAAGTATCATAAAGCATGAGAAATAAAAAATAATTGGTGAAGTTTTCCTCTAGGTAAAATTAAAGCTTACCTTTCTAAAGTTCTTTATGTACAGTTGAAGATGTCCACTCTGTTACATTCAGAAGTACTGTCTTGTATCATAATGATAAATTGATTATTTTTAAGGTTAAAAAAATACACCAACTCTATTTTTCTGTTGCTTATGGTCACTCAGAAAATACTGCTCCTTTATGCTCCAATTTCCTACAGCATATTCCCAATTTCTGTGAACTTTGTGTTACAGGCACATCACTGTTCTTGCCCTTGTGATGCAATTGCATGGGGGAAACAAGAACAGAGACAGGGCCTCCGATGCCACCTTGACTTGGTGATGGTTTTTGTTGTTGTTGTTGTTGCTTGATTTTTTGTGTTTTGTTTTGGCTGGCTCAGTCCACCCTAAAGGCAGGGCTGGCATGGCATATGGTGCTGGGGATGGAACCATGGTCCTCTGTACCTGCCTAAGCTTGCCTAAGCAAGTGCTTTAGACCACTGAGCTGTCTTGCCAGCCTTTGGCAATGATTTAAGGAGCAGATCTGGAGGAGACACCCACAGTTTGTGCTCACGTGCTCTCAGCATGAATTTATTCCCTGGGTACACGTGACCGTGCCAAGTTGAGAGGAAATAGAAGTCAGGGCTCCTGGGAAGATGTGCCAACCACAGCTACATCACCACAGAAGGGGGCAGCCTTTACTTGATTGCAACTTAGAAGTCTTCAGAGCCACACGTTAAAGCACAGAGTAACAAATGCATCACAGAGTGATGAATTTTTATAGAAAGCTTTTGCAATGAAAATGGATCCATCCCAACAGAGTCCAACAAAATCTTCCCTTCTTAAACCATACTCATAATGCATTTTCTGATTTTATGTGCATTTTCTTGTAATATAGTGAACAACATACAAAGCAAATATGATTGCATAAAACTGCTACATCTCTATGATTTTCTACATTTTATCACTGTCTTGTCTTCATTTAATTATATAAGTTTAGCAAATTTTATTAACCTCTACAATTTTACTTGCATGAAAACATGCATGCAATGCCTTATTAAATTACACTAGTTCAACACGCACAACTGTTAAAGAGATTTCAACAACAGAGCTTGTATAAATGACAGCTAAGATAGAAGAAGCCAGAAGGGACTAGAAATTTAGAAAATCACCTAGAATTGTCACTGTTGTAATGCTGGGAACACCAGCCCTGTATTAGGACAGTGACAAATAGGAAATAGTTGACAGTTTTTATGACAACAGGAGAGTGTTTTGTGTTGGAATAGGGTCCCACAAATAATTAGAAAATAAAGCATTATTTCTAACAATTATTAGTAGGAAGATATACACAGCTCCAGTGTCAGACTAAGCTTATATCTTCTCTCAGACACCTGCCTGACCTATGTAACTATTTATACATGGACATACTGAATCTTCCTTGATTCTCTGCAATGACAGATTTGCCATTTGTATGATTATCGTGAGAGTTTTCGGTGAGTTATATATAACAACTGCATTTTTTAATGTGACAGGGAGCTTGAAGAATAAGAAAAATATTAAATGCAGTAAGTAATATACATATTTTTCACAGCTCCTAATAAAGGAGTTCCCCATCTGATAGAGATGAAAATATTGTCTCCTATATACCAACTCCACTGAACTCAATAGCACACCAACTGTGTCTCTGGGACCAATAGCATCAACAGTGTGAGGGAACTTGATGGAAATAAAAATTCTTAGATGTACCCGGACTTACTGAACCTCCCTGGAGCATGTGTTCAGATGGGTTTTCAGAGTGCTCTCAGGAGGAGCTCAGACAGGGAGCAACCTGTGTTCTGGGCAGCAGCAACACTTCAGGATCCTCTGCCTCTGTGCGTTCTTCACAGCATTCCCTCGTCTTTCCCACTCCTTCCTTGTTTCTCCAATGCGTCAGTTCGTTGACAGCAACACAAAAATCCAACATAATTCTATCACAGCCCTGTTGCTTCTCACTGCTCTCAGTCTGGATTCTGGAAGCTTACCATTCTAATTGCAAGTTACTTAATTTTCTTCAATTTGTTCCAGTATAATTAAAAAAGGGAACTTTTTTAAAAAACAGAAAAACAAAAACTGGGACGAAAAGTAAGGGGCTAACCTGCCATTTAAATCTCAGTATTAAAGCACAAATGCTGAATACTAGCTGTGCATCTAACTCAGTGACATTTACTGCCTGCTACAGGACCTTTTTTCCCTCTTATTTTGTTTAAGGTAGTCAAGGCTGGCCTCAAAGTTGAAATCCTGCCTCAGCTTCCTGAGTACACTACCAACTCAGGCAGCCATACAGCATTTAAATTTTTATTTAGCGTTCTTTTCTTGTACTTATAGTGAACACCAATATTACATATTTTGCAAAATTCTTACTGAGACAGTTTCAGTAAGAATTCATTACAGAGGGGCCAGGGAGATAGTTCAATAGAATAAGTCTTGCCCAGCAAGCACATGGTCCTGAGTTCAATCTCAGGTGCCACAAAAAATAAAAATTAAAAATAAAAAATAATTCATTACAGAAATCATTTGGTCATTTTGCCTGAATGTGGATAATGTAGTATAATTTACCTAAATGTTATCCTATAATTTTAACTGACAAATTTTAATGGGTTTAAAAATTAAATTTTTTGTATTTGTTGTCATCAATTTCTAGAATTTTTAAAATTGCACCTTAATTTATGAGGATCACTTTAAATTTATTGTTGAACATTTATCATGAATCTTATTATAGTTCTTCATATAATAATTTTCATACATTCAAAAGATTTTGACTCACCACATTTATCATTTTATGTTGTTATGTGTTTTAGGTTTTTATCCATCAGTTAAAAAAATTTGTCAGTGACACATAAGATACTAAATATAGATGTTTTTTAAATAAAGATACTCTCTGAGTGGATTTTCCTAGTTTTTGTCAAATCGAGTGAGCATGACTCAGTTATTTTTAAAACTGAAACAAAACAGTTTATACTTCATTATTCCACAAAGGAATGCTTATTTTATGACAACTACGCCTTTATTATTGGCATAATAGAAAAAGGCTCTTGTGGTGAAAAATGAGAACAAATTAAGCTGGCAGTTTAGAATGGAGAATGACACCTAAAGTGAGCTCTTTGATTCATGTAGAATAATCTATCCTGCTAACATATTTAGCAGCTAATTGTAGTACTCCTCTAAATCAATCTGTTTCATAACCATATTTTTAAAAAGACTACTCTTCAAAAGCTAAATATAACTCTAGATGCCTCAAAATTAGACTGTTTCCAGAAAAATAGTGATTTTGAAGAAGTATTCTAGATGTCAAATTTGGACTATTTTCACCAGAAAAATGATAACATTCATGGAGTCAAAAATTTATTCTACAATAAATAACACAAAGTTCAGAGCAAATTCTCAACTATTCCTGCTTTGGAAGACTTCATGCTTTTTGTGCGTGACTGACGTGTTACTATTTGTGTTAAGAGTTATACAGTTAGCTATTGTTTAGTTCTGTGGTTGAGCAACCTGTGTGTATTTCTCTTAGAAGTATCTTTACACCTAGGTGATTTAGATCTATGCTCTGGATTTCTAAAAGAAACAACTTGCTTCACTAATCTTTCACCTGTTATGGTATAAAATGTAGAATATCAAGGGCTATGTATTTTCAAAAAATTGATCTGCATTGCTTCTAATTTCCTCAATCACTTCTGGATATTGATGATGTATAGTAATAAGTATAGAAATTATAGCCCTAGGTTAGTATGCCTTTAAATGTAACTTATTACCTGTCTGGTCTTACTGTGTCCTTTAATAAAACTTTCTTCTTGAAAATACATTAAGTATATCACAACAAATACTGTGCAACTTATTTTATTTTGGTAAGTGAAATTCTGCATCACTTGTAATTTTTTTCTCTTAAAAAATGAAAACACATTAATTGTTCTTTTTCTTTAGATTAGTGATTGGAAACAGAGTGGGGGAAAAGCAAGAAAATGCAAGTTTTCAAGAACCTATCAAATTAACATTAAGTTAATATTCTACTAGCCATTCTAAATTGGAAAAAATAAAGAATGACCTAGAAATAGCTCTGAACTCAAACTTTATGTTTCAGTGTTAAAGTACATGGCATCATTCACTATTCAGTGCTAAGCCATGCATTCAGTTGTTTCCATTTATATTGCATCAAAGCAGTTGAAATCCAATTGAAAAGTTTCTTTAGACAGCCATTGTGTGGGAACCTGATGTCAATATTAATAAAGGCTGAATTTCCCCTTGGCTCACTTCTTACAGATAAGCTTTTCAATAATACACTGCTTGCACCAAAGGTCTGATGGGACTGGGAATAGTAAAAAACACTAATAAAAGAATGTTGAATGTTTTTATATTAAATTTCCCCACAGGCAAACTGAAAAGCCTACTTAGAGAACGCCAATCAACATGGCACTTATTAAATGTAACAAGGGTCCTGTTACAACAGATCTTTAAAGCCCTAAAAATGAATTAGGAAATAGAGACAAAAGACAATTGCAAATTCATTTTTAGTGCAAACACTGGACGTTTCACCTGATATGTATCAAAATGATCCTGGCTTATTTGATCTTCAAAAATATCCATTCATGGAAGTGCATAGCTCTTTCAACTTTTCTTTTCTTAAAGAAAAACAACCTCATTTGCCTAAAATAGTGCCAGGAAATTTTCCAACAGTAATGAAAGAATTTAGTCACATTCCATGTATATTCTAAAAAAAAAAGATAAAGGTAGGGAGCTCATTGACTAAAATTGTACCTATATGAACTGGAGTAAAAGAGACAGTTGTTAACATTCATTAATATGAACCTAGAAAGTTGAATCACTAGTTAGAATAAAAAATGAAAAATGAAGCTTTTGGATAGTATAACAGCCTTTACAGCTCATGGTTTGTCTGCAGTTCAAGCATTTGCCATCACTTTCATCTGATGTTAAGCAATATCAAGGTGGTGACAAATATATTAGATCTTCCCATCTTTGAGAATTTGAATCCCAGCCTGAGACTGTCTTGAGTTTAGTAATAAAAATAAATTCAATGGCGAAATATTGGCTATTTCTTAAGAACACAGGAGACTCTGGAAGACAGTCACTGGGACTTCAGGATAAAATGCAGTGACTAAGGAGCACATCTTTAAATGATGACCTGCATAATTCTACTGAATATCATGTGCTTATATTTCCTTGGAAAATGAAGATCATCCCACAAAAATAGTTCCATAAAGTTTAATGAACTTTCTCCATGTCTAGAGCAATAAGAATTTTTCTAACTTTTGAAGTGGACCAATTATATATAGCAAAAGAATGCAAATGACGTGGATGTTGTATCATCTTTTAATCCAACAAAACATCAGTTGTCACCATGTGTTTCACACTATATGCTTGTGTACACATATTCTAAATGATTACACTTTTAAAGTAAATTAAATAAACCAAAAGCACATAGTTATCTAATTTACTTAGCTTTTTTTCCTGTGGGCAAATTTCCATTTTTATTGGAAATTTCTTGTTTATCATCTGAACCATTCTAAAAAAAAAAAACTGAAATGTCTTAGAATGCCATGTATTAAAATTTCGGGATAATGGGAAAGACAGTTGGGGGGAAAATTCTGAGAGAAACAGTAAGCCAACTCTATGGGATCCTGAAAATCAGTGTTCACCCTGAGCTTCCTAGCAAGCACTACTTAGCTTTCTAAATACAAATTACAAATTATTTCAAATTTACAGAAATGATAGACTCTTACAATGTGAATTTGCTGGTCGAGGTAGAGCTATGTTTTTTTGCTTTGTTTTGTTTCAGGACTGGGGGTTGAACCCATGACCTTGCCCTTGCCAGGCAGGCACTTGTGCCACGGGGCTATCTCCCCAGCCCCAAAGCTATGCCCTTTTCTTCATGTCTGAATAACTTTTCTTCCTGGATATTACAAAATCTAACATTAGAACTGCAGTTTGTCAAGATACAAAAATTGGTCAGCATACAATATTCTTTGTCTGTATTGTTTTGTATTCCTTCTCAAATTCCATTTACATCTTCAGTTAGAGAGGATTTTAAAGTGGAGGACTCAACTTTTGATATATGACAGCTATGATAAGTTTCGCATTTTTTCTTGATGTCTTAATGAGAATATTGTATAACATATTCATTTTTAGATATAGCAAATTTGTTTTTTTGCAAATGTCTTACACTCTGATATTTTACTTGATGGTATAATTTTATGTGAATTTCATTTATGTTGATTACTAATAAGAATAAGTTATGGATATTGAGCTTTTAATCTGGTCTATTAAGATTTAATTTTATTTGTGCTAATTGCAACTAACATAATTCTGTTAATTGTAAAATATTATAAACTGCATAGTCCTATTTGTATCTTATCTCTCTCTGATGTCTATTATCAGGCCTTATGAATTTTAGATTATTAAGCAAACATTTTTATTAGTAACATTAATATGGATAGTATATTTTTTAAAGAACATGGTGATACATATCTATAATCACCATGCATCAAACTTTCAGGATGCATATACTTATGACAGCAATTGCATAATGCTATGAACCTTGTACTCCACTTTTGAGCTGTTTCAGTTTTGTTAAAAGAAATCGAGTCAATAAGCCTTTATTTCATTTTCAAAACCAATAGCACGTAAAATATTTTGTTCTCTGGTTACAAAATAGCATATCATTCTTCTTGTTGTCCTTCAGAATTTATTTCAGTACTGAGGATTATATCTAGGAGCACTCTTTCACTGAGATATATCCCAGGCCTTTTCATTTGATATTAGTATTGAGAAATTTGTTATGAGACAGGGTCTCCCTATTTTACTCAGGCTGGCCTTGGTTTGCAATTATTTTAGGTCAACTCCCTATGTAACTGAGATTGTAGGAGAGTCCCATCTCCCACAGCTGGTGTAGTTTGGAAACATTGTTTTTGCTAAATGAAGGCAAACCAGTTACTGAAGATTGAGTTAAGCTAGGGCCAGCTGTATAGCTCAGCCAACTAAGTGCTTTGCTTAGGGTAAGCGCAGGGATCAGGGTTCAGTTCCTGGCCCCACCTGTCATGCTGGCCCTGCCCTTGGGTGCACTGACCTGGCCGTGGAGTCCGTGTGTGGTGTGCTCGCCTGAAATCTCAGCAGTTGGGAGGCAGGAAACAGGAGGGTCACTATAAGTCTGAGCTGCATAGTGAGACCCTGTACAAAAAAAAAAAAAAAAAAAGAATGAGTTAAACTACAAGTCAGATGGACACAACTACAACATTCAATAAAATTAAAGCTTTTTCTAGGTTTTCTCTTCTGTGTTGATCTGAATAAAACACCAGCATCTCTGATTCTTGTGAATAGAGAAGCATTTGAGAAGGATTTATTACCACGTCCAAGTGCCCACAGCACCCATCTTGTGGTTTTGTTAAGCAGTTCCTACCATAATTCAGTCAGAGCAGCCCACTAATATTTTAGAAGCTAATACTATGCTTGCAAAATTGCTCTGTAAACCAAAATGTGGATGCTGCTACTGCTATCAATTGAGACCTAATCTTCTCCTTTCAGAAATGTTCAATTATTTAGACTCTAATACAATTTTGGCTATAAAAGCAGTCACATTTAGCCTTTAAGTGGTCATATATCTGCATACAATTTTAAATTCACACCTTATTATTTCCCTAAATTTATATTTCCTCCTACATATGGATGATGAAACTAAATATTTAAAATAAATGGTCAGTTATATATCTTCTGAGTTTTTCTCTTAGTTTATTTGTTAGTTTTATTTTTATCTCAATTGCTATGGATTACAACATAGCATATTTTCAAATTTAAGGCCAAAACTGAGCTTGTACAGTATTGTTTTGTGTTCTTTATCTATAGTACAAATCCTGTTCTGGTTGTATCTACTTATTTTCCACAAATCCTCCCAATAATAACTTCAGGTGCAACTTCACAATCATATGTGTGAAAACGTAAGATCTGATTTTAACAATATTCAAAGTAAAATATAGTAATATTATAGGGGTTTATTTAAATTTCTAACTCTCTTATTTAAGCTCAGTTTGATATATAGTCTGACATAGAGGCAAAAAGTTTTAAGTTAATAGTAAAAGAAATAAAGTTTTTTTAATCTTAGAATTATAGTGGATTGTGTTTGTGTTTTATGTAGCTACTCATAAAGAAGAAAAATAGTAAAAAATTCATACTAGCATGTGCTATATGCGTTATACATATATATTCAAGTAGCAATCAATTTGAGGACAAGTTCTTTCAAAGTGCTTCTAAGTTTCACCCACTCATGTCTCTAACACTTTTTTTTCCTGTTACTAAGTTTAACAAAGAGTTGAGATCTTGGAATAGAAAAGAATAAAGGGATTTTTGACATTAAATGTCTGAACCTCAGTTTCTTCTGTCTACAGGATGAGAATAAATATCCATGTCAAATAGGATAGCACAGAAAATCCAATAATTACAAACCCAGTAAAAGCTAGAAAATGATCATTTTGAATGTAATGCAAAATTAAGTAAGGGAGAAACTCATTTGGCCTTTTATAAAATTAACTATCAATGTAAAAAGGTAAGGCCACAGAATAAAGCTCAGTGCCTTTGCCTTATAAGCATGAGGTTTTATAAATATGTTCTACATAGGGCCTCAAATGATCATTTGTACCATGGCATAGCCTAGTAAGTAGACACCGTCTAAAAGGACAACAGTAAGTCTATTTTTAGCATTGCTATATCTGCTATTTATTCTCCATTGCAGAATTTTTAAGATCCAATAATCATAGTTTTCTAATGAATGTCACTAAATTAAGGGACATCTGAGAACAAATAAAATCTGCTGTTACTCTCAGGGAAACACCTTAAAAATTACCTAGAAGTTTAAACCATCACAAGTAATACAGTTTTCAAGTTAAAAGTTTCACAAAGTAAAGAGACAAAGGTGACATCCGTTTCAGCCTTTTCTCTTTCCTTGAATTTTTGATTTATGTGACTCAAAAGGTTAATCTTAGTAAAGTACAGGGAAAAGATAGTTATCCAAGTGACATTTTTAGACATTCTATGGTTATGATATATTAAAGGGTGCATTTAGGAGTCCAAGGAATACTGGAAAATATCACACATAAGACAATTTTAACGGTGCTGACATCTTGTCAAAGGAACAAAATAATCAACATGGAAAGGCATCAAAATAGTCAGAATTTGACTTTAAAAGATGATGCTAAAAAGCAATCATTTCAATGCATTTTTTTAAGCTCAAACTTATTGGGCATTTATTGTGTAACTGATAACCATTTCCCAAATTATAAGTGAGTACATATGTTTGGAAGAAATCCAGGGTGGTGATGTGGGGGTGGGGAAAACAGTTGATTAAGATGTTGTCTTCAAGGAACCTAAAGTCTAGTGAGGCCAACATATTTAAACATGTAAATAGTGGAAGGCAGAATAAAGTAATTGCCATTTAGAGGTTCAAAGTGCTTTGAGAGCCCATAGGAAGAAGTAATTAATTCTGACTTGTACAGTGGGGAAAGCTCGATAGAAAAGAGCTTTTGAAAAGGCCCTTGAAAGAGATGCCATGATTTGGTGGGGCGAGAGAGAGAGAGGACATTGTCCATGGAGGAAGAGCCTCAGTGTGGAGGAAGGAGTTCTGGGCAAGGCCTCCAAGAGCTGGACGGAAAAGCCACAGCTCTCAGATTTTAATTGGAAGTTTCTATTACCGCAGCACAGGAAGGCAAACACCGAGTTTTGCATTTTCTTTGTTATATATTCTTATCAAACAATTTGTCTAGGATTTTGGAAGTCTTGAGAAAATTCTTCAGACTCCTTACCTGGAAATAGATTCCCTTGTATTTGAACGTATGCAAGTATGAGATGTAGGTAATATTTACTAGCAATTTAATTTTTACTCAATTAGAGTGCATACTTAAAGACTGGACATAACCACTTCATATAGAAAAATTTTCTCATTTATTTGACTTTATGAAATATATGTTCCTAAAGCAGCCTTGATTTCTCATGAAATAGAAGCTGTATTTCTCCCAGTTGCTGGAGTTAAAATGATTTGGTAAGCAGTCAGTAAAACAGACATCAACATCATTACATGCTGAATATTTCAGTGAGAAAGAAAATTAAACTTGAGAGCATATTCTCAGTATCTTACAACATTATCATGAACCATGAAGTCCAAATCTCTTACTTTTTTTAACTTACATTGTGGTAGAGAGTGAGAAAATAGAAAATCTTTTCTTTTTAAATCGTAAAATCATTTAAAAGAATGTTTATGCCAAGTGTGTGCTAGAATCATTATTTTAAATATTACACGAATATTTAGGAAAACAAGAAGGCAATGTTTCACTCATTTACTTTATTAATAGTTATTTTAAATGGAAAACATCGCATTAATATACAGTGTATCTGAATAATATATTTGTCCAGGGGAATAAAGGACCTCATTATTTTAAAGTGTTTCTTCTTATAGCTACTACTAAAGCTACTTCTACCTACATTTTATTGGTCATTATTTTTAAAGAGGAGTCATAAAGTAAATTCATTTGTTTTTATTTTTCTTGTTTTACCTACAAAATTTTAAGTATATATTCCTCACATCACAATAAACAAGCACAATGCAATTACTGAGCCTGCAACTTCATTTTCCTGTAAGTCTACCAAGTCCAAAGCCCAACTCTGGGCCCAGGTAGAGGCTTTAAATATCTAGCCTTCCTATCAGTCTGATGAGCCCCTGCAAGTGAAAACTGAGGTCACGCCAAGAAAGTCAGTGTCCCAGGCCAGTCAATACAAGGACAAGCTGCAAGTGGCTGTAAGGACTTTTTGAATCCAGTGTCCCAGGAGGATATGGGAGCTCTGGGATAAGAAGAAGGATGTAGTGGTATCAAAGATAGAGCCTGGGGAGATGCTCAAGTGAGGGGCCCCAAGTGAGCACAGAGACAGGTAGCCTTAGAGATTAGCCAAGCAGGAAGGGGTGTGGGGCATCTGCTTGGCTATTAAGGGGCCTCTAAACACTTGGTACTCCAGTGCTCTGAAATAACAAAACAAAACAACAACAACAACAAAAAAAAACAGAAATAAAATAAGACAATATTTTTCCTTCTTCTGAAGCTGCTACTGTTTCTGACTTTTGTATTTTGTTTTGCTTTGTTTCCTTTCATTTTGTTTCATCTGAGACCGAGTCTTGCTGCATAGTCCATGCTGACCTGGAATGTCCAGTGGGTCTCCGGGCAGAAGGCACAGTCTCCCAATTGCTGGGATCATGGTGGGCGTGTGACACCACACTCAGCAAGGAACAGAGCCGTTTTTACTTCACATTATGCTCCAAGAATGAAGTCTCCCAGTAGAATAAGCCTTCGATGCATGTTTGCTTTCATAAGAAAAAAGGATTTTGTAAAGCACGATTATTATGGAAGCTATGACAGTCACATAAATCTAAGAATCTAATGTTAATGGATTTTTAGGTCTTCATTAATTTTACTCCATGTCTGTCTGCATGTCTGTCTCTCTTTCTACCTCACCCAGCTCTACAATTTTGTTGTTATAGGCCTCTTAATAATAGCCATACAAAAATTTCTGCTGGTCATATTGACCTTTGCCAAGGATTTGGCTTAGATTCAGGGACAGGTTACCTGGCATGAGAAAAGTGCTCTGATATGTTTGTTTAGAACAAAAAGAACTTACTTTTTTATCATAAGGTTTAATTAATATAGAAGAAAATTGTTCGGGTACTAAAAATCACAGGCATTTAGACACTGATTTCTGTTATATATCTAAAAAATGCAAATGCAAGTATTAAACAAAATTATAGTAGTAAAATTTTGATGTTTCTGAGTACCCTGTTAATATTTCATGGGAACAGAAAAACGATCCTTTGTTTCTCTTAGTATGTAAGTATCCACTGATGTGTTAGATTATTGCTATCTGTTAAAAGGAATACTTATTTCTCCTATATCACATCTAAAAGATTCTGTTCATATCAATGACTTTAATTTGGTTTACTTTTTGAATTTCATTGAATACTGAGGTCTATTCCAATGAATATTTTTGCTAGTATATAAAACTTAAAAAGATTTATTCTGTTCATAGGCAAGGTAATACACTTACTTTGGTTTAAAGTATTATAATGATTATTTCTATGATATCATTTCTCTCTGAGAATTTGGATTTTCTTTAGCAACTGCCTAAGACAAGAGTTCCTGAACTGTAACCCAAAAAACACATGTATTCAATTAAGAAACTATTCCTTAATCAAATATGTGTGGTAAATTCTGTATAATATGACCCTTTGCAGAATAGTTACAAAATACATTATCATATGAAAGACATAAAGAAGAAACTCAGGAAAACAGCTGGCTACTTTTCTTTAATCTGTATTTTCTCAAGTTGAGCACAGAAAAATTCTCTTGACATACATATTGTAATTCAGACCACCAATTTGGAAAATGTTGTTTTATACAATAAAATATTGCACAGTATTAGCTTGCTTTTTAAAATGAGAGGTGAAAATGGAATTTAGTTGTATGGTAAAAATGTATAATTTCAGACAAATTTGTTTTGTTTCTTTTTTCTGTTTACCCCTGAGGTTTTTGTAAGTGTAATCAATCAGTCTGTTTTTTGCAATCTATTTTTCTGTCTACTTTTTTCTCTGATAACAAAAGTGTCAGCCCAGCAGGAGTGAGGTATATTATTAAGTTATGTGGACAAAAGTAAAATTCTTTGTTGCAGTGTTGCTTCTAAACATCACAATTTCTCAGTAAGAATTTAACATACTTTTCTTATAACTGCACAAAATGTTTAGAACATTATACATTGCGAGAAAATTCTAACTATATTTTTTACATTATATGTGTACAGTTGAACAAATAAACTGTGACAAATAGGAGTATATGAAATTGCTACTATTTCTGTTTTCTCTTGGCCTACTAACAGAACAATTTTATTTTATTCATCATAAATATTGGAATTCAAAGACATTTTGGCTATTTCACCCAATTTCCTCTCATTTGTGTGTTTGATTACATACTATAATGTGAAGAAGACTGGAATGTTCAAATGGTTTTTGACTAAGAAGTCATCTATGTGTGTACTTGAAAAATGATATTCCTAAGAAGGATGTCATTCAGATTTGCTGACACACCTAGGCATCACCTGTTCAACATTCCTGTACTTCTCAGCATTCCAGCTGCAGTATTATAGACAACCTCAGTCAGGGTTTTCAAAGCATAGACATTTTGTTCAAAGTATCAGTAAGAACCCCTTCAACTACAACTTTTAGATGAATTATTTATGTGTAAGCTATTATATGACTTTTTATTATTATTTGATTATTTGGTAAATATGCTAAAATTGTTGATTATTAAAATAATTTTTAAATAATTCCTTAAATTTGTAGCAGAATTATTTGTGATCTTTTAGTAAGCCTTTGCTTTATTTTGTTAGAATTATTTTCAGATTTCAGATTCATTTTAAGCTAAATTATCATAAGGCTATATGACTATATCATTTCTCTTCATGATTCATAGGTTTATTATTTTTTTTCTTTCTGTAGTGGTTAAATAAAAGAAAAAAACATGTGATGGATATTATCAGAATTTCTGTGAAAATTTCTTCTGTGAAAATTGGTTCATGATCTATCTTGTGGTGTTTATTTATTTACTTACTCACTTACTTATTTTTTTTATGTATTGCAGTACCAGGGATTGAACTTGAAGCCTTGAGCTTGCCAGGCAAGCATTTATGCATTTAGCTATACCCCTGACAACTGTGATCCTTATTTTAAAATATAAAAAAGCTCTTGGAAATTTTGCTTTCTGAACTGTGCAATGAAAAAGCTGGTTGGATTTGTGTGCTTCTTGGTTAAAAGAGGTTTGTATCCATGTACCATCTTCCTGCTTGTTTGAGTTCCTTGGAACCCCGCAGTCAAATTTGCTTTTCATTGTCAAGCCCCCCTCCCATATACTTTTTGAAACAGTTTCATGATTGCTTTGATGCTTGTATTTTTCCACAATGTTAAAAACTTGATTTGTTTTTCTTTTTCTTTTCTTTTCTTCCTTTTTTTTTTTTTTTTTTTTTTTTTTTTTTTTTTTTTTTTTTTTTTTTTTTTTTTTTTTTTTTTTTTTTTTTTTTTTTTTTTTTTTTTTTTTTTTTTTTTTTTTTTTTTTTTTTTTTTTTTTTTTTTTTTTTTTTTTTTTTTTTTTTTTTTTTTTTTTTTTTGCAGAAAACCTTTATTCTGGCTTATATTTAGATTGAATATGAATAAATATATTAAAAATGGACACAATGAAATTAGCATGTGAAATTCTCATTCTATTTATAGACAGAATGAGAAAATAATGTCTTTGAGGCCAACTAACCTAAAGTTGAAAATTTATAGTAGTTTGGAAAAAAAATGATGGAAATTATGGCTGTAGTATTTTTTTCCATACTACAAGAGCTTATGAAAAACACTATGAGCCAGTAAGAACCTCTGTGTTTGTTGACATTTCCAGTAGAAAAAAAAAGGGAACTGTATTCCCAAGCATGTATATCAAAAGGTCTATTTGTGGGGTACAGTAAATAATATGTCAGCTCCAGGGATAGACAGATTCTACCATCTATTAACCCTGCTAACAACTTGTCTTAGGGTTCAATGCTGGCTATGGCTTCAGATTCTACAGCGTTCAAATGCCAAGTCAGGTAATGCCCGTTTTCACTGATATCCAACCATTGCAAACACTGCAGCCTTTTGTCAGCACAGCGGGTCCAGGGCCATCCATCAGTGCTGGTAGTTCTGTCATGTGCATTTAACTTCAGCATCAGCCAGCAGCTCAAAGCCTTTGTTACTGACCATTGTCATTGTTTCTGTCAGACTGTGTCCAAGACGAGGCTAAAAGCTGTGTGGACCTGTTCTAAAAATGGTTACGTTGGGTAGTTATAAAGATATTTTTCTTGATACAGTCATTGACTCTGATGTGGAAGACAGAAAGCTTTCAGAGTATTTAATCTCTCTAACATTTCCTAACACTATGTAAAGGCTTTTGATTTGGAAGCAAGGGATCTGAGTTAGCTAATATCTATTGCTGGTTTTAGATTCCAATGTAGAACAATGTGCCATTACTAGGACAGCATTTATACCATATGTTTCTTAATGTTTTGATTCTTTAGGGTACAACTGAAAACTTGAACATCAAATAATGTGTTCTGTCCTCCTCAGCACCTAGGTCATATTCCAGGAATAAGTTAGGCTTAAAGAAGTGCATTGACTATGTAAGAGCATTGACTGGCGTACCATTTAAGGAATCACATGATGAGGACAAGGGGTGTTGCTGCCTTTCCAGTATCTGAAATATAGATTTACTTCATGCTTTGGCAGAGGAGTGGGCCAGATAATTTCCGGCAGTTTAGACACTGGCTAAGCCATGCATACACATAGGTTTAAAGAGTACAATATTATCCAGTGCATATTGAGGTATAGTAAATGGTAGAGGGTGAGATGGTTTAATCATAAAGCAATATGAATCAATAATGAGATCAATTTTTATAGTATAACATATTATATATTTGGTTTGTTGTAATTCCATGGTTTTAATGTTTTGGAAAAGATATATGTTTGAAAAAAGAATTATTACTTCAGATAGGCTCTACCATGTTCAAGAAGATAAAGTAAATGTAAGTAAAAACACATTTGATAGTTTTAGTCCATTTGCAAGGCAATATCTTTTATGAGAAAGAAAACTGCAAAGACAGAAAGAATGCCTTGAACTTATGGCTAATAAAAATATCTTTTCTTCAAAGGACTCAGAGTATTTTAATAAGTTAACTTGCCTCATAACTTCTTTTTCAGAATGTTAAAGCTATAAAGCAAACAGAAACTAAACCATCTTTATGTTATTTGTGTCTGATGAGAAGAAAAATATTTCTACTAGATAGGAAGATAATCTTTGAAAGATTTACTGCTGTGAAAATTTTCCCGTTTTCCATCTTTAATTCTAACCTTTAATGTATAAGACAATAAGTAAGAGTACTCCTTCTTTCCTTCCTAAGCTCAGGGTTTAAAACGTTTTTGTTCTCTCCTACCCTAACTTGAATTTCTGAGACCTCCTTTGATCAACATACTATGTCACTGATTAAACCTACTACTGATGATTAGAAAATAATTTATAACTTGAGTTGTCTGTTAAAGTTGATAATTAAGATAACATTCTAATTATCCTGCAGAGTGGGAGGGTTATTCATGTAGAAATGTTTTCCTATTGTTCATACTATGTGGAGAAACAAGCTGAGAAAAAAAAAAAGAACAACTATTAGAGTGGTTAAGCTCAAAATTAATGTGGCATAAATTGCATTGCTTTTACTCTTCTGTTATCCAGATAGCTGCAAAAGCAATATTGTTAAAAAGTGAGATTTATGTCACCCTCAGCTCTGAAACTTTCACTGTGCTTTACCCTATTCAGAATAAAATCAAATTCCTAATAGGCCTTATGTGAACTGCCTTCCAGATGGTTAAGCTTCTTTATGTCAACTTGATTGCCTGGGAAGCCCCTCAGGGAATTAATAGAGCACATTACTGTGTGTGCTTGTCTGGTCATGGTTTGGCTGGATCTATGTTCAATTTCTTAGCCTATCGTCTCTGGTGCTCTGCTTCCTGGATACCATGAGCTAAGCCACTTTTCACTGACATAGCATTCAGCCATGTGGTTTCTGCTGTGGATCCATTGGTCCATGGAATGAACCCCCTGAAATTAAACCATAAGCTAAAATAAACCTTGTTTCAACTGGTAGGCATTTTGTCAGCAACATAAAAGTGACTATCATTGAAAAATAAGCATCAGGGAATTGGGACAGTCGCTGGATTGCAAATGAAAAAACGGATTAGAAGCCTTTAGAATTGTTTTGTAGATGATCTGAAGAAGTTGGAGACTGACACTACCAAGACCCAAGAATTATGTAAGAAAAGCCCAATAAAAGATTGTGATTGGAGCTCAAAAGACCAGAAGAATGATAGAAATGCAGATATTAGGCCTGGCTCATGAGTTTTGAGCTGGGAACAAAGACTTCACTGGCAAGTGTTAGGCAATGCCAGAAAATCTATTTACCACTTGCCTAGGCCCAAATATTTTGCAGGAAACTGAGAGTAGACATCATGGATAGTTAATCTAGTGGAGGAAATTTCAAGACTGCTCAGTATTCAGGCTGCAGCATGGATACTGCTGCTTGCTTCCAACAAGATTCATAGTTCGAATCACGGTAAAAATCAGATCAGAAAATTTTGACCTTTTAAAATTTTGGCCAGAAAAGACTAACTATAAAGTCAGAACCAAGGAAGGTGTAGTTATGGCAGATATCAGCATTACTAAAGAGAAATCAAGTGTTCTGTACAAGGCCCAGAAAGCAGATGTATCCAGAAATCTTCATGACCTCACCCATGATAAGTTTAAAGGTACAAAAATATAACCCTTTCATATGAGAAGAGAACCCCTGAACTTCCTGTTTTAGAAAAAAAAAAACACATAGAGAATCAGTTTAAGATTCATTTCATTATGCTCAGCTATCCAAGCACTCAAAGACCGTTACACTCATGACCCAAGAGATATAACTACTGCTCTCACTGACAGAGGTTCTTGGACTTGTTCCTGCAAGGATGGTATTCCACCCTGAAAAATGCAAGAATTGTAGAGTCAGGCTCTCAAAAGAAGCCCTGGGAAGCCAGGAAAAGAACCCTGAAGAAAGTACTGTGTAAAACCATAACAGTGAAGCTTCTGTGTATTTTATTTTTAATGTCACATCAATTATTATTATACTGTCTTTAAAATAAACAAAAAAATAGTAAAGTAAAATGGTCAAGGAAAAAGAAAGGCCTGATACTCAACAGGCTTTGGAGAAGAGATTATTTCATTTTTGACTGCACACAGAATAATTCTATCATGTAAGGCAAACTTATTAACTTATTGTTTTATTTGGAAAATAAACATGGGTTAGGGAAATATGGTCAGGCATCAAGTTGACAAGTGGCAGAATGTGGCAGCAAGCTCATTTGTGTCAACATGATTGGTTGTTAGCTGCCCAGGTCTCTGGTGGAGCACACTTCTAAATATATGTGAATTGATCACAGAGATGCAGTCTTTCTACTCCTGACTCTTCAGCTTTTCCTGTTGAGCAGTGCTCTTGTTCTTTGCTTCCAGGATGCCATGAATTTTCCATCTTTTCTATGCCTTTCAAAGCATGTGCTTTAACCATCATGCTCCTCTCTGGGTAATAGCTGACTGACTATGAACTGAGCACCCTGAAACTATAAGCCAAATGAAACCTTTCTTTTTGTAGTATGTGGAGATGGAGTGTTGCATTGTAGCAATACCAAGATGCATGCAGCCTTCATCCCTCTGACTGGAACTTCTGCTTTTCACAGCATGCTCATTCATGGCTAGTGCTCACTGCTCCTGCAACACATCAGTGAGTCCCACCCTTAGACCTTTTCTTTTCTGCATGCAATCTTTTCCCAGGGAAGTAAGTGCACTTCTTTCTTATCTCTTTCAAGTGGTAGCCCAACTGCTAGTTGTTTGAGGTAGGCTACCTGTATTTGCCAGATTATTTTACAATCCACCTCCCGCCTGCACCTTTACTGTCATACAGATATGCCCTACTTCTGTGTGCTGCATAGACACTCCGTTTTGGACACATTGAGAGTTTATGGAAATCTTGCACTGAGGGAGTGCATTGGTGCCTTTTATCTGCCTGTATTCACTGTGTGCCTGTCATATTGTGCTAATTTCTTCAATATTGCAAACTATCTATCTTTTTTGCATCTGTTGTGGTAATCTGTGATCAGTGATCTTTGATAAAACTGCTGTAATTATTTTAGGAGCACCACTAAATGAGTCCAGAAAAGACAGTGAACTTAAAAGTGTGGGTTTCACACTGTCACACTGACTAGCTATCTACCCCTTTGCCATCTCTTTACCTGATACACAAACATATTGAAGTTAGGCCGATTAACCATGATCATTTCTAAGTGCTCAAGTGAAAGGAAGAACCACAGACCTCTAGCTTTAGATCAAGTTAGAAATTATTAAATTAGGTAATAAAGCCATTTATAAAGCTGAAAACAGTCAGAAGTAAGTTTGTTGGATCAAACATCTGAGTTGTGAATGTAAAAACCAAGTTTGTGAAGGAAACATGCAGTGATATTCTATTGATCAAAAAAATCATAAAACAAAGTAGATTTTTGCTGATGTGGAGAAAGCTTTAGAAGATCTAATCAGTCACAATGTTATCTTATGCCACAGCTTAATCCAGAGCAAGACGCTAATTTTCTTCAATTTAATGAAGGCTGACGGGGGTTTCAGAAAGTTTGAGAAAAAGTTTCTAAATATCAGAAGTGAGTTCATGAGCTTTAAGGAAATAAGTCCTTGGTATACCATGATAGATTTTCTATAAAAATGCTTTCTATTAGAAGAGTATGTCATATAACATTTTCACTGTTAAACAGGAAAAGTCAATGCCTGGTTTCAAAATTTCAAAGGATCTAAATGATTTTCATTAGTTTAATGCAGCAAAACACTACATCAAAGCCAGTGTTCATTTATCATTCTGAAAGTACTAGAACCCTTAAAATATACTTACCCTTAAAAATTATACTTAACTGCATTGCATACTTTTATTTATAATGCATGCAAAAGCCCAAGTAAAAGCACATCTCTACATAAGTAGGCTGACTGAACATCATAATCCTACTATTGAGACTGACTGCTCAGAAAGAAAAACATTCTTTTCAAATGATTACTGCTTATTTACAATGCATATGGTCATTCAAGAGTTCTGATGGACATGGACAATGAGATTAATACTATATTATGCCTGCTAGCACAATAGCTATTGTGCAGCCTATGGACCAATTCTGACTTTCAAAACATATTATGTAAGAAACATATGTTCCTTAAGGTTGTATCTGCCAAAATAATGACTCCTCTGACAGAGCTGAACCAAGTCATTTAAAACATTTTGAGAAGGACTCACCATTTTAGATATCTTTAAGAGCACTTGTGACTCATATGATAATGTTATAATATCAACATTAATAGAAGCATAAGAGAAGTTTGAACTTCATAGATGACTTTTGAAGGGGTTCAAGACCTCAGTGCAGGAAATAATTGCAAATATGTTGGAAATAGAAAGGGAACTAGAATTAGAGGTGGAGCCTGAGAATAAGTGCAGATAGGCTACAGTCCCATGCCAGAGTTTAACTGAGAAGACTCAGAGAAGATCTCTCAAAGGGTGATTTCTTCAGATGCAGTATATTCCTGGTGAGGATGTACAAATAAGATTCATGGAGAAAAGAGAGCTTGAGCAGACTGACTGCTATTCTGAAAGTTCTTATGTGGATAAAATGCTATCAAACAGCACTCCTCTTGAAAAAGAAATATTTTGAGACAGGGAGAACCCTATCAATGTGATGAATTTCATTGTTGTTTTATTTTAATAATTGGCTTCAGTCAGCTTAACCTTCCACAACCACCACCCTGACCAAACAGCAGTAAGCGACATGGAAGCAGGGCCCTCCACCAGCAACAAGATGGTGACTCACTGAAGGTACTGTCATTAGCATTTCCAGTAATAAATAATTTAAATTAAGGATTATACATATAAAGTTAAGCATGCACTTTTTAGTGTCATTCCACATTTATCAGACTATAGTATAGTGCAATTATAACTTCTTATGAACTAGAAAATTGCAAACACAAAAAATCCATGCAACTCTCTTTATTGGGATTTTCTTTTTATCACAGGAGTCTAGAAGAAACTGCTGTCTTTCAGTTACACCTACAACCTTGAGTTTTCTAACAGTGCTCCATATTACCATTCCTCATTTTCGAATTCTGACATAGCTTGTAATTTACTTAGTTCTGTCCAGTTTGTGGCCCTACTCCATTAGAATATGACTCCTAGTGGGTTGGACTGAATGTTGATGCATTTCAATTATCTTGAAAAATTCCAGGCTCTTACTGAGCCTCATAAAGTAGGAGAAATAAGAGGCAAAAGAGAAGGTCAAGACTATATTCTTGTTATTTTTGCAACCCCCCCCCCCATTTAGCTCAGTTTTGGCACATCATAGGTATTCAGTATGACATGTTTGAATTGAAATAAAACTATGATTCTTTCTTTTTACACATCAGTGAATGGCAAGAAAAAAATGTAAGTAATATCCCAGGAATAAATAACAACTAACATTTTTGATGTAGAGCATGGAGAGTGTTGTCACCTATGGTCATTTAAATACTGCCAGTTCTTCATTTATTTTCTTCGCTTTTTTCACTCTTAGCAAACGAATAGTGACACTTAAAATGAGAGAGACAGAGAGAGAGAGACCAAGAAAGAGAGAGAGAGGGCAGCCTTGAGTTTTGGAAGAATGTGTGTTTGTTTAAACAGATTATTTCTGCTATGTGTTTTCCTTTCCAGATCTGCAATCCTCACAACTTTACCTGTGATTCTTCTGGCCATGTAACTTGACCAGACTGGAAGTTTAGCAGCAAATAATTTATTCGTGTAATCGTAGAATTCAGGTAAGAAAATTTATCTTTCCATATCACGTTAACAATTATGCTAGAATATGTCAATCCCACAACACTACTACAGAGTTTAAAAGAAATATTTCAGCATTTATTGTGTGATATGAAAATTAGTAGTCAATAATAAGACAATAGACTACAGATAACTTGTGACCCTCAAGGGCTTTTGGTTGAGTGTGTAGCCATTTTTGAGAAAGTAATAGTGATGTGTTTATTTTAATTTTTTCAGAAAGAAAGACTTAGTAATATAAAGAAAGTGAAAGCAGTAAGAAATAACAAATTGGACTACATTCCTGCAGAAGTGCTAGAAATTGAAAAGAAAAGTTCAGATAGGTAAAGTTATAGAATGTGCCTTTAAATAGAATTTTTGATAAATTATATTAAATGGTAAATTCAGGTCTGTTTTCCTGTTTGGTATTAGAAATCCCACTGCTACACCTTTTTAGATGGGAAGCAAAACATTTTTACGAACATATCAATAAGTTGCCTAGTGTCACTGTACTTTGTGAAAAATTTACTATCTGGCTATTCTGAGCACTTTACTGAAGTTTTCTATTGATTTCATTGTATTTTAAAAAACTTTACTATAAGAAATTATTTCTGTCTTTAAAGGAAGGAGTCAACCTCACAAAGTATTGTTTTGCATTATAATCTAGGCAATTTGTTGGATTTTTTAAATGTCTAAATGCATTGTGTCTAAAGATCTTCCTGTGTATATCTGAGAAACCAAATGTGAAACCAATGGAAAAGAGACAATTCTAAAAATCAAATATCACAGTGTAATATACACCAAAACTTCTGACTATAACTTTCAGACACTTGCTCTATTGTTTATTTGATTTTAAAACAAATGAAAAAGCACTTCATTCTATATGCTATGAACTTTACACTTACTTAAAGTAAAGAGAAATGCCTGTCTAAAATGGCTACTGAAAGTAGCCACAGAGCAAAGAATGAAACAATGGTTTGAAAATATATCATCACCCACATCTTTCACAGGCATGAAGAAATACAGAGGCTTTTAGCAGCCTTGTGGACCAAATATAGAGTATAAGCTCATTTCTACCTCCTTAGTCTTTCTACCTTTTAAAAATTAGTTACATTGCTCTGCGATGATATGTTGAACACAGAACATTTACAATGCCCATATGTTACAGAACATCATAATATTAAACAGTTTAACAAAAGAAATTCTAGGAAGGTATGTAAAGGATACTAAAGTTTTAGAAGAGATGTACTTTTAATACTTATTTACTCAGTTACATGTCTTAATCTCATTGCTCTGATTTTGAAAATAAGGACAGCTCTGTCAAGTTGCGTATCTCTTTGAATTCTGTTTTTATGCTTTTTAGCTTTGGACAGTAAAAACTATAAGCTTTCCTTCATTTCAGCAATAATAGCATTGTCTTAATTATTTCTGGAGTATAATTGATAACCTTTAAAGAATTATGACTTCTCATTTTTGTTCAACTATTTTTCACTAATATCTACCTTCTAAAGTTTAAAAGAGATTTTCATTCTATCGCTTTTCTCATCACAATTATTTTTAAAGGTCTAAACTTGCAAAGGTTTATTCTAAAACTTGGCAGAACTCTAGTGATTCTGTGATGGGGTTCATAGATGCCAGGATTTGATATATGAATTATGCTGTAGCTCTAAAATCATAACGTTTACAATTCTGAAATAGTTACCAAGGCCATGATTTATTCCAAAATATAATATGGGTTTAAAAACCTTGCTTTCATGATCTTGGGCTGGTGATGGGTTGATGCGATAGCCTTATGATTCATGAGGATGGCTCATTCATTATTTTAGAGTGGAATGAAGAGGGTAGAGCTTATTTATAACTCCCTTAATTGTTTGAAGCTAGAAATGGAGATATAAAATTCTACAACTTAGTTTGCCCTATTCTTGCTTATATTGTATCACAAGGACAAAGATTCATTAAAGAGACCTTTAAATGTGTTAATCTAGGTACTCTAATGAAATTTGTTTGCAGGGCAACCTGTCCCACTTATTTATGCTTAGTAGTATTCATACATAATGGTAATGTGACTGTTCATCTCTAAACCATTAAGGAAGGAAATATGAGAAAAGGGGGCATGATGATTAATTTGGGGTGGACTGCTTGGAGGTTTTTTGCCTTTAAAGCAAACTATGCTTATCTTATTTAGCCTTTTAAAAAACATTAAACATTTGAATTAAAATATGCAGTAGACCAAGAACACTGTTTAAAATTGAAAAGGTAAGTAATATTTATTACCATGAATAAAGTATGTAAAATATATTTAAATTAGTTCCTAAAAAGCAAAAGGTGTTCAGTGGTCTACATACCTATACCTAAGAAGGAAATATATCTTTTAAGGATTGTGTCTTATCCTTCAACTATCATATATTATTAACTCACATTTCTCTCTTTCTCTAAGAAATGTCCAAGACATTTTCTGATTAATCATTGCACGATATTTAATCTCATATTAACCTTTAAATTTTCATCCCTTTCCTTCTTTTATCATTCTTTACTCCTCAACATTACATACTTCTACAAATGCTCTTTTAAAAATGTGTTTAATACAGTATCTACAGGGTATCACTACACAAATGGGACTCTTAGCAATCTTTCCTGTTTTTTAACCTTCAAAGCACTGGGACTACAGGTTCACACCACCATGCCCAGTCTCAAATGCCTGCTCTGTGCCAGAAAATTGAACCCTGGTGCTTGCATCTGCCAAAGCAAGCACTTTAATTGGCTGAACTATCTGGCCAGCTATTCTACAGATACTTAATACGTGTCAATATAACGCTTCTGCTGCAAAACAAATCATCTCAAATGTAACTGTGAAGCGCAACACCCCAAAAGCTAGAGGCTTAACTCTCTGATAGTTTATGTTTTGTTCATTAAGCCTGAAATTTGGAACGTCAGGTAGCAGCGTAAACAGTTTGCCTATTTGTTGATCCTTCAGTATCAGGTGTGACGGCTTAATGGTTAGAGTCTGAGAGCTTCTTCATGGATGCATTAGGCTTGTCAGGCAGAACACCTCCCCATATAGCATGAGTTTCTTGGTTCTCTAACAGCTGTATCCCAGGGAGAAGGAAAGAGAGAGAAAGGGAGACATGGAGGAAGGGAGGGAGGGAGGGAGAGGGGGAGAGAGGGAGGGAGGGAGGGAAGATGGTGAGGGAGCATTTGAATGATCTAGCCTCAGAAATCATGCGAAGCACTCCCATTATTGCTTATTCTAAACACAGGGTGAGCCAAAGACAGTACTATGCATTACAACAAATACCGTGAAATTCATATTATTTTGTTATGTGAGACTATGTATCACTTGTAATTTTTCCGTTTTAATGCTATTTTGTACTCTTAAAAAATAAAATATAGACATTTGTCATTATATGAAAATTTTCAGTAGGAGAGAAAATAATAGATTTATCTCTTGGAGTATAACAGAGCACATAGGACCACAAATACTGCTGTGACTCTTGTGTAAAATATAGTCTTCCAATTTTCCCACATTCCTCACATGTGTTATGCATGTTCAGGATCCAGAGCTGCTGTGTTCTCTCTCTGTATCACTTTCTGTTTCTCTCTCTCTCTCTCTCTCTCTCTCTCTCTCTCTCTCTCTCTCTCTCTCTCTCTCTCTCTCTCTCTCAGATATAGGGAGCTTTCCTATATGTAGTTTTCCTGAACTAAGGAGAACATAGCTTTTCTCTCCCACATCCAATACACAGCAGATATGGGCATCATAAACAAAGTCACAGTGGTGGACAAGAAAGGTCCATAGCAGTTATTGATTCAAAGAAATTTAGAAGTCTAGCTGTGTCCCTACTGCTAGGACTTCAATCAAGGATATGTACTACTGCCTGCAAAAGATCCTTTATAGATTTTAACTGTTGTTTAAAAACTTAATTCTGTCTGAAGACATCCTTCAGTCTTTATAAAATGTACTAGGAATTTCTAACTGAGTAATTCCTTCGACTTCTGTCCTGCCCCTAGTAGCCTGGGAATCTGAGGACATCTTTTCCTTTTCTATCTCTTTGTTATTTTAAGCTGTTTGCATTTCCACCAGTGATGTAGTCCTTAAAATTATCTGACTTTCCTTTAATTGTTTCTGGAGGTTTTATTCCATTAGATAAAAGACACACAGATCTCCTTGAGATAAGCCCTTCTTTATGTCTTGGCTCTCTGGAAGGATGCTCATGGACATTATACTTAATATTCTTAAATAATCTGTTGTAATATATAAAAAGAAGATTTGCGAGGCACAGCTTTAAAATCCTTAGAAGGTCTTTGGATAAAAGTGTTCCTTGGCAGGTTACCACATAGCTTTCCAAGTTCTTAGAAAATTAACTTGAAGTCCTATCCTTGGTTTGATTTTTATTCACAGACTTTAAATTTGCAAACAACATCACTGAATATGTGAAATGCCTTAATATTTTAATGCAGCAAGCTCAAACATCATTCTATATTTTCTAAATTTTTCTTTGAAACTGAACAATTCTTTCTTCATTTCTCTTCTCTCATTTTACTATAAATAGCAAGAATCTAGGAAACTTACTTAGCAAGATCAATCAAGTTAGTAGATATATTTTCTGCTTCCATATGACCTCAGGGCAATAGACTTGCTAAACTCTCCGTTACTATATAGTAAGAATTCTCTTACCTCCAGCTTCAATAACATTTTTGTCATTTTTGTTTAAACTCTCACTGACAGCCCCCTCAATAGTGGACTAACTTTTGTTAACAGAAACCTTCCAGGTTTTCATTAACACTCTCCTCAGAGTTCTCCCAACTTCCACTACTACTGGGTCACAAAGTGACTTTTAGATTTCATTATGGCTGCACAAAACTCCTGGTACCAAATACTTTTTTAATTACTATGGTCGCATTAAGAACTATTCCAAATCTTACCTTGAAAATACATCTAGTACATTGTCTGTCTACTTAGTTTAAAACATAGGATGCATAAAGCTTAGCTGCAAAGTGTACATATAGTATATGTATTCATGTGTGTGTTTATTAGTACATACACGATATGTAGTATATATGATGCTGTATACTATATATAATATACTATCTATATTATGTCATGTATAATATCATATATATGTATATATATATATATATATATATACTTTTTGCCTAAGATTTGTGGATTGTTCATTATACATATGCATTCATGTATGTTCTCTATATATACACACATATATGCATATATTGCTCATGAGTTCATAAGTTCATAAGGCTTCAGCTAGTTTATTTCTGCCTCACTGAGTTAGCTTGAAGGCTGGGAGGTTGAATAATCTAAATTTTGTTTGATTTAATGTCCAGCAGCTTCTGGACATCACCTGAGAATTTAGTAGAGATTGTTCACCAGGGCATCAATGTCTTTCAGGTAACAGTGTCACTTATGTCATTTTATATTTATCATGACAGCTGATACAATGCAATTCCAGTCTCAGTAGACATCGTTTGCTTCTTAGTGAAAAGTAGTGAAGGTTTGAAAGAAAGTGCACAAACCTAGATATTGCTCTATGTTTTTTTAAAATACAGTCTTACACTCTATTTGTGTAAGGTACACTATTTGTGTACCTTTCATTTATGCTCCACTAACTGCAACACTGCCTACTCTTCCTATTTCTGCTTCTCATCAGTATCTTTGAGCCAGGACCTCTCTCATTAATGTGGGTCCCTCATACACATATATATTTCTTAATAGAGTTTATACTCAAGTGAGAGAGGGTTGACTCAAAGTTATAGGGTCTATCCTGTATGTTTTTGTTAGATACTTTCATTGTGCATGCTGATAGAGCTGAATGCCAGAAATGCTGTTTCTTTAGGTATTGCCTTTTAAATTCCCTCTGCTCCCATCTTCTATCCTTCATATATCTGTTTTTGTGCTTTATCTTTCTTTCTTCTTCTTTTTTAATTTATTTGGTACAGGGTCTCTCAGCCAGCATAGCACATGTTACTAAGGATTGAACCCTGGTCCTTACAGTTGCCAGGCAGGTGCTTAGACCACCAAACTATCTCCCCAGCCCTGTTAGCTGGCTTTTTATAAGACTTAAATAGAGGAGAAAGCAGAAAAGCAAAGGGATAAAGGAGAGAAAAGAATCATTATCTATTGTTTGCTATCTGTATACTTTTAGATCTTCTCAGTGACACCTAGAAACACATCTTTATCCTGACAATTACACTTTGTTCCTATAGCAATAATTATTCCAGCTTGCAGTTGTTCTAACCCTCTCAGAAATAATTTAGCAAGCACCTAGAGGTAGAAATATTAGCAAATTGATACGATTTCTTCCCAAGACAAGGTTCTAGATGTAGATAGTCTTTCTTCCTGGGCAATCACATAGTCCAAGTAACACATCCTCCTCAGAAAGCAGTCTTGTTTACTTCAAGCCTTCTTCTCCAAGACTCAAGTTTCTCCAACACTGCCTCTTTTCTTTGTTCCACTTGTCCTAGAAGTGAAAGTTAGCTTTTTGAGGTTATGCTTCTGAGAAAATCCACTGCATTTACTGCTTTTACAATTATGCATTCCATGATCAACATGTTTAATATATTTAATATTAATTATTTTTCTCTTAAAATAAATGATGTTGTATCTGGAATCTGAATTAAATGCTAGCTGATGCACTTAATATGCTGAGATGTCTTATGCAAAATATCATAAGGAAATTACTCTTCTTTTGTATTTCAATCACTTTGTTTGGACCTATATCACTTTCCATCTCAGATGGGGTATATAACAATCAAATTGTTTAACATTAGAAAGTACGTTGGGTACACTAATGAAGCTATGTAATTATGTATATTATATTTTAAAATATAAAACATGATATTGAAGCTAAAAAATTAAATAACACATAAATTATCATATTTTTCCTTGCTACCGTTAATTTTGCATTGTCTTTGTGAGTCACAGAAGTGAAAATGATGTATGAGGTCACCAGAGAATCAGTGTCTCACTGCAATGTTTTTAAAGTACTTATCACAGCATAATTTGGCATATAAACTACCTATTTTGTCACAGATAACATATACAAAATACACTTAAGTCTTATTTAATGTTAGCTGGTCTGTGTTATTTTCAAGATTCTACAAATCAAATTACGCCCATAATAGCATTATTTATAATAATGAAAAATAATAGTCCCAAGTTTGATTTATGAGTTATATGTTTAATGTAACAACTCTTTAGAAAGCAAGAAAGTTGTGTTAGCTTACCTTAGTATGTAATAAGGATCATTAGGAACAGTTAGCAAACAAAAACAAACATATTTTTGGACATTATTTATATTCCCCAAATTTTTAATCATTATAATTATAATACACATATACTTATGTATTTTAACCTTACAAATTACTTCAAGATTCTTATCTCTGGTCCACAAAACAAGCTTACTGTCCTCAAATAACCTCATATTCCACTCTACTTCTTATTTCCTTAATTTCTGTCAAAGGATAGGAGTCACACCCACCCCAGGGCTCGGGCAATTTTTCCACTGTTGTGTGGAATACCCTGTTGCTTTGGAATACGGAGAATGTTGAGCTTGATATTGTGTAGTTTCTAAAAACTTTGCCCAATTATTCCCACTAATTTTGTCAGAGCAGATCATCCCTAAAGATACTAGTCCTCTATTTAAAATAAAAAAGAAAAAGCGAACAAAGAACTAGTGGAACATACAATAGAGTATCATTCAGCTATAATGATAGATAAACTTAAAGGTTTCCCTAGGTAAATGGATGCAACTAAAAACTGTGCTTCTAAGTAAAATAAATCAGACCCTCATGTGTGAGCATCATATTGTCTCTCTAATGTAAGAAGCTACAAGAGCAAATAAAATCTGAAAGGTACAATGGATATTGTGAAAAGGAAAGAAACTTCAAAGGTAAGCAACAACTGGGATGAGGAAAAAGAATAAAGAAAGAAAACATATATTGATATATACAGGATAGCTTAGATATTTGTACTGCTTATCTCTACTGGTCTATTGGACAGTTAAGGCCTAATTTTCTTCTCCTCTATTTATTTATTTTTGACAGATTTTGCATGCTTAGATCTGGAAATCTGAACAATTAATGTGAAGACACCTATGTCCAATATAACAATCATTATTGAATACCTATAATTTTGTTCAGCAAAATTCTCTGTTTTTGTTTGTTTTGGTTTTAAAGAGAATACACAACAGTATTAAAACAGAAAAAATACAAGTTATAAAGAATTTCACTTAAAATATGAATTTCACAGTATTTGTTGAATTACATAGTGTTGTCTTCCAACAAGTCATTCATATTACCAGATATATGCATGTGAAATTGGAAGAATACAGAAAACAAAAGAGGTATAAGAAATTCGCAAGAGGAAAGGCAAGAACATTTGAGAAAAGGAAACAAATTAAGTATTACTTTCTCCTCTACATAGACTCACAGAAATGCACAGTATAGTTGTCCAAACCATCTTGCTTACATACGTAGGTATATCTCTTTCCCCCACTCCCTCTATTGTCCTTCTCCCCAACTCAGTAACTGTTTCTTTTTTGATAAGTTCTAGTGGTTTTTTTATTATTTTATTCTGCTAAAAAGAAAGAAGAATTAAAGAAAAAAAAAGAAAGAGCTGGGCATGGTGGTGCATGCCTATAATCTCAGCACTCAGGAGGCTGAGGCAGGAGTATCCGTGTGAGTTCGAGACCAGCCTGAGCTACAAAGGTGAGCTCAAGGCCAGCCTGAACTGCAAAGCAAGACCCTGTCTCAAAAAGACAAAAAGAGAGAAAGAAAGAAAGAAAAAAGAAAAAAAGAAACTATTGATAATGAGAATTGTAAAAGCTATAACTTCAAATATCCAACTCAAAACAGACACTTATATAATAAATATTTTAAATTTTACTATTGAATGAAATTTAGTACTGGTAGGATCCTAAGTCACTTACAGATCCTCAAGGAATATGTTTAGACTGTTGTTGAGTTTTTCTAAATGCAGAAAGAATGGCCATTTTCTTTCAGGCTTTGAAAAAATACTGTGAGAAACTGCTAAATAGTGCAATCTATAGATAGAAATAAAAAAAATAGAAAGGAAGATATTTAAAGTGGATAAGACATAGAATTTTGTTGAAATTAAGTAATAGTTTAAACTTGAAAGAGTACAAAGGAATAGGTAGGGTTTAATCTGTCTGTTGTAAAATTTGGCAGGCAAATCTCAATTGTTAGGGATATGGATTGCAAAACAACATACACAGTACTTATGAATATAGCATTAAGTTACATCTCAGGGCTGTGTGGTGTCAAATAGGGAAGAATACAGTGAGGTTTCTGGAATAATTTGACAACCTGGGGTCTTTAAGCAGTATGGGCCTAGCTTTTAGAAAATCACAAATGAAGGTGAAACTGCATAACTCAGAATTTGAAAGGTTAATCTCTACCTAAAATTCTGAGAAAGTTCTGACACTCATTGTTTAGCTTTCCTGAAAAAGGACTCGAATTTGTGCAATGAATTATACTTAGATGTCTTCCAAAGTCTTGTGGGATCATAGGTGGGTTTTGTCAGAGGTGGCTGCTCCTGGGTATGTGATTGATTCATGGTTGTCTTAGTTACTTTTTTCCTCATTGCTCAGAAAAAATACCTGAAATCCAAAATTAAGGAATGAAAGGTTTATTTAGCCCACAGTTTGTGGAGGCATCACTCCATACTCAGCTGGCTCCAAGGCAGATTGGCCCATGGCAGCAGGCAGCTGTTCAGGGCAGTGAAAAACAGCAAAGATCAAGAGAAAGTGGGAGTAGTAGCAGCAACAAGGGACACAGAGTGCAAGTGTGTCTCCCATATGTTGCATTCGGTCCATCCACCCAAGGCTGGGTGAAGCATTCACACCCATAATCCCAGTAGCACTGACACTCAGCCCTGAATCATGAATTAATCACAAACTCTAGAAGTCTACACTATGACTACATGAGGCTTTGGTGGGACAACTGGACACAAAGCAAAATATTTTACCACTGGACCCCTAAAGGTTTATGTACATCTCTTTATGCAAAAGGAATTTTAGTCCATTTGTAAGAGGTGCAAAAATCCTAACAGTATCAGCATTTCTTAAAAGTCCAAGCACCAAGTCTCCTCTGAGATGTAAGCCAAGCTCATAGCTGTGAGCCTCTGTACAAATGAAAATTTGAATACTTCCAGCATTGAATGGCACAAGATAAATATCATCATGCCAAAAGGTACAGACAAGGGGACTCAAAGCACTCAGACCAAAACAAGTCTGAAATCCAGAAGGATGAACATTAAATCCTGTAGCTCCATATGGAAAATCCAAAGCAATCTATAATGAGTTGTGAGCTGCAAAGGCTTTGTATACCTCCCCCGCTCTGGCACTTTTGGTGGTTTTAGCTCTCATAACTGCTTTCTTAGATCTGCTTTGCTCCCTCCTTGCAGTTTTCCTTAAATGATTTACATTCCTGGCTTTTTCAAAGCTCTTGCATTGTCATTATACTGTAGGCTTCTCACTCTCTGCTTCACTCACTGCCCTCCCAAGAGCATGCTGTCTGGTCTCCCAAGCCTTCTTCTAAAATCTTGGTGGAAGCTTTCTTAACAGAAGTCATGCATTCTGTATGCTCATAAAACCAATGTTACATGGATGACACCAAGGTCTGCTGCTAGCTGGAGCAGTAACAAAGTTTTCCATTCTCTTGGCTGTAGAGGTCAATTGTTTGGATTGCTGAATACTCTGAATCTGATTAGAAAGAACAAATTCTCTGTAATGCCCCCATCTAGAACTGTGTGTGGCAGCTTCCAACATTATGGAATATGGTGCCCTGCAGCTTTCTCCCAAAGGCAAAGTCCCTCACTCTAACAGTTCTGAGGCTGCTCAGGGTGGAGACCTGCCGCCTTCTGTGATGGCCTCAGACAATCCTTTGCATTCTCTTGTTCTTTTCATGCAAGGGAGATTTTATCAGCTCTGTTTTTGCAATCCACAGCTTTATTGGAGCTTCATTTCTGGCAAGACTCACAACCTTTTAAATCATCCTGCTGAGTTCTTTGCACTTGGTTCAAAACATAAATTTGACTAAAAGCCCCCAATAGTAGTGATACCACTAAGTCAATATTCGACTACCTTGAAATACCTTTTGCAAAATTAATCAGTCCTCCATGCTTAGTCTCAGGCAAAGACTCTGGACACAAGCAAAATTCAGATAAACTTTCTACCAAGCCGTAACATACATCATCTGGAGTCCAACAATCAATGTAGTCGTTCTTCTCAGAAGAAACCTCCCCAGATTGGTGTTTATAGGCAAGATTTCTAACTGGTCTTCTGAGCTCAGAGCAGAATCTCCCATTCATAACAGCTGAAGGCATTATAGCTTTTTACTCATAGGAGATATTTCCAAATCCTTCATATCTCTTTCTATAAGCCAATCCCAAAGGGTTGTAATACACATACTCAGGCTTATCCACATCAGTGACCCCACTTCTGGCACAAAATTCTGTCTCAGTTACTTTTTTCCTTATCGAGGGGACAAAATACCTGACACCCAACATAAAGCAAGGAAAGGTTATGTAGCTCAGTTTGTGGAGCTTTCAATCCATACTCAGCTGGCTCCAGAACAGACTGGCCTATGGTGAAAAACATCAAAGAACAAGAGCAAAATCAAGGAATAGTAGTAGTAACAAGTGTAACAAAGATCAAGTTTGTCTCCCTTCTGTGGCATTCAGGATTTCCACCCAAGGTGGGGCATAGCACTCACACCCATAATCCTTGCAACATTTACCTGCATGATCCCAGTATTACTAGCACCCATAATCTCAGCACTAGATGTGAATTAATCACAAACTATAGAAGTCTGTTCCATGACTGTATGAGGCTTTGGCAGGAAAGCTAATCAAACCATAATGATGGTAAAATGCTAGGACTAAGGGTACTAAATTTAAGAGTGGATAATTCTGGAATCATTCCACTGATTCATTTGGCACTTCCCTAATCTCAGAAGCCTACATAGAATATTAAAAAGTGGAGAAAATAACTGCTTAGGTCACTTGCTTTGTTATTTTATTTTCACCGTAAAATGTTTCTTCTCTGTGCTATCCTTCTACCACATCCCCCTGCTTTAGAACACTTGACTATGGCTTGAAGCCTCTATAACCTGTGAGCTAAATGAACCTCTCCTTTAACTTTGCAGTTCTACAATTTTGTCTCAGCAATGAGGAAAAGAGCTAAGATAATTTGGAAATGAAAAATATATTAAGGTAAAATATACAAGGTGGAAATCAATGTCTTAGGGGAATTTGCCTAAAGAAACCACTTGAATCTCTTCTCTCTTATTTTACTGTTGTTGTTTCCATTTGTCTTTGTGCATTTCAAATATGTGAAAGATTTATAACAATTCCATAATAGGAAGGAAAAGCAAGTGATCATTTTCCCAGTTTTCTTAACACACAGGTAGGGTATTATTTATAATTTACAAATAAAAAGCAGAACTCTCAGATAACATAACAAAGATTCCTTTGTTCAGATGGGATGATGGAGTAGAAAGTAAAACTTAAGTCTCACATCTTTGCTCTAATTTTTCTACTATATGCTTCTCATTTCTTTAATGTAAACCATTAAGCAAATTCCATGTTCCACATCCAAAATTCACTTTGAATATCTTTAAGGTTATGGAAGGCACCAATTAGAGTATGGAATCTAAATTCTATTATTTTGCTTATGATTTTTAATATTTGTGTTTTTAATGTATTTGGTATAGAATCTCACTATGCAGCTCAAACTCAGAGTGATCCTCTTGTTTTCAGCCTCTAAAGTGCTGGGATTACAGGCACACAGCACCACACCCAGTCTTAATTACCATCTCAGTGCACCCCAGGAATGGAGTCAGTATAGCTTGTGGTGCCAGGGATCGAATCCCAGCCTTGCACTCTGCCTGAGCAAGTGCTTTATTCTGCTGAGCTATCTGTCTGGCCCTTTGATTGATAGTTTTTGACTGTGATTGATGGGTTTGTGGATAAGTGATAAAATATGATCGTGTTAAGTGTTTTGAAGAAGTTCTTTTTGAAAGAAATTAAGTTGTTAATAGACTAACAATGGTCAATGAATAAAAAGTTCAAAGTTCCTTTTTATGTCACTGAATTACCATTCTTCACAGAAGAGTGATGATTATTCTCACAAGGTTTAAGTAAGAAATGGTTGAGTGAAACAGACTCCCTTTTGGCAAGATTTTGCTTTACTATTAGTCTCATTTAACACCTTAGAACATGGAAAATGCACCCTAAAATGTTGATAGTTCACTGTAGCATTCCAATGTATGCCTTTCACTACTGAGATCAGATCTTTGTATGTTCACAAACTATTTTTTAAATAAGCTGGCAAATTCTTCGGACTCGTTGCATGAAGTTAAATGTACTCATTTTTAGTTTCTAAAGAAAATGCAACCTTTATTTCTGGTCTTAAATCATCTAGGACTTATGTAGGAAAAAAGAATTATTTTTGAAACTTAACCTGCCTCCCAATAGATTGAACTTTACACCCAAGCAAGCATTAGTTCCTAACTTTCTTCATTTCTATTGATGGCAAAAATGTTTTAGGTAAGTAATTATAGGTCCATATTTGTCTTGTTCTTTCACTTTATAGGCAGTTTAATTTATCCTTATATGTTACCCAGCTTCTTTTAAATAACAGTTTGTATCTTTACTTCAAATTTCTATAGTTATCACCTGATGTTGTTCATATCTCTAAATTCGTATAATACAATGGTCAGTTAGCTCAGAAATAATTTCTGATAAGTGGAAGACAGAGTCATGCTCAACTGTAGTAATTAACTTTTTAAAAATCACAGAACTTGTGATTGACAGTATACTCTACATTAAACAACAGACAATTACTACAGGCTGAAGTATTAGAAAGGCAAGTACTAAAATTAAAAATGTACAACCATATGATGTAATGTGCATTAGAGATTAGTAACTTCAGTATGAATTTTGATTATAAGGTCTTAACTTGCAACCACATTTCCCACTTGCAAAATTGAAATAACAAGAAATGATATGTACTGTATTTACCACATACTGTATAATGCATGGCAAAAGTATATCTTATTTCATTTAACTTTCATAGTAACCTTGTTAAATAAATAACGTTGTTATTCCCATTTTTCAGAGAGAAAAAATGAGTCCCAGGAGAGCAAATCAATTTTAGCATAAACATTTCATTAAAAAAATGGCACACTGGGTCTGGGGAGATAGCTGTGGGGCACAAGTGCCTGCCTGGCAAGTGCAAGGTCATGAGTTTGAACCTTAGTCCTGCCGAAAAGACATACTGTGGGCTCCACCATATGATTTGAAACCTGCAGACTGTATGCTAACCACTGGGGCTCAAGTGAGTCTGCACATGCACATGCACTTGCACAGGACTCATACTGAACCAGGTACACAGTAGGTATGGAGTAAACATTGGTTTTATTCCCTTATAATTTCATTTTGTAGAGTGTTTGTTAGAACACTACTAGGTGCTGGATTTATTTCCATTTCAGGATCGTTAACAAACTACCATACCGCATCAACCTCTTCACTCAGGACACTAATTACTTTCTCTGTCTTCTTAAAAATATGGACTCCCTGAAGCAAATGCTTTTCCTGTTTCAGTCTCCAGTGTCAGTGGCCAATGGTCCCTATGCCTGTATCACTGGGTCAATCTTGTGTTTATTTTCTTCTCTCCAGGGCCAATTACAAATAATTCCTCTACCTCTCCTCAAAACACATTATTGAGGCTACTGTCTTCAGGCTCAGTTCGTCTTTGTTGCTATGTGTTGAGATCTTCACAGCTTTTGAGAATTTTGATGTTTATTTGACTGAATAATTTTAATATGCATATCACTGAGTAGTTCTGCCTGTAGCCCTCCAAGTCTTCGCTCTCTGAGTTCCAGCATCTATCTCCTCTGTTGCATTTTAGGAATGAATTCCCACATTTACTTATAGGTATTCAAGCCTAAATTTGATCTGACACACACCAAAAAGATTATATTTGATTAACACATCACCTTTTTATATCACCTTACCCAGATTCACAGTCTAAAATTTAGGCATAGATATCCCACTATCTGTTCACTACCTGGTTAAAATATCCTATACTTTTCTTTCATGTTTTACACTCTCTTCCTCTTGGTTTATTGTGTACCTCCTTCTCTATGTAACTTGGACTCTTATTCTTTCACTAGTTTTAATTCTCCTGTTTTGTCACTAATCCTGTGACAATTCAGGCCTAGGAGAGGTTCCAGCCTGTCCTATCTTAAAACGATGTCACCTTTGATTACACACCTTCTGCTAGCTACCCTTGCTTCTCTGTCAAATAAGTTTTTTTTTTTTTTTTGTCTTTTTGAGACAGGGTCTCGCTATGCAGCTCAGGCTGGCCTTGAGCTCACTTTTGTAGCCCAGGCTGGTCTCGAACTGGCACCAATCCTCCTGCCTCAGCCTCCCGAGTGCTGGGATTACAGGCATGCACCACCACGCCCGGCTTGTCAAGTAAGTCTTGCAGCTTTTGTAAGTTAGTTTACACTTTCTTATATACCATTTGTACTACATTTCACTTTAATCTGGGTTCTGGTTCCATCAATCTGCTATCCCTACTTCCACTAATTTCTTCATTGCCCTCAGTGTGACCGGATAAAATGAAATGTATGCTATGCTTTTCACATTTCACTTCTCCATGATAATTGCCTCACTACTGAATACTCAATACTTTGAACTCCTCTTTCTTCTGTGCTTCTAGAAATTGTCTATTCTAGAGTTCTTTCTTCATCCGAGATTTCTTCTATTTTCTTTGTGTGTTTGCAGTTCTTCACTGTATTTTATTTATGTTAATCTATTTATAGTTGATGCAAAACTTTCCCTATAGGAACTTATCCAAGCAAAGCTTTAACTATCACCTCCACATTAGAGCCTCTGAATTTATAGGGCAGGAATAGTTTGAGTAGCGCTCTTGTGGGTTCAACTGACTTCGAGATATCTCCATGTGACTCAACTCATGCCATTGCCTACATTCAGCTCTCCACTCCACCTCTCGAACTTTCTTCTCTACATGTATTGTCAGTCTAAAAGTATGACACCATGTTGTCATTGCCCAAAATGTTGGGAGTCATTTTGTACATTCTTTCTTTTCCCTATGTCTACTTACTGACTGAGGTATTTACTATTTGAAACTCTCCATTAATCTAGTTATATACTAGAACAGAACAATAGTTGGAAAGATAACTATACAATGTTGAAGATTCCCTGCTATGGAAATCCATAAGATATTCTGTGAGCACAGCAAGTTTGATTGCATACTGATACATTACTGATACTTCCAGGTCCAACCTCTCCTCTCCTCACCTTTCTCTTTTTTCTCTACTTTGTGCAATAACCTCTTGTTCTATGCAGCATGGACCTTTTAATCTACCTTCCTCACTGTTGTCAGAGTGACCTTTCTAAAATGCCATTTTGATCATGTCACCATCTGACTTTCAAACCTTAAGTGGTTCCCAAGACTGTCATGCTATAGTTCACAGTTCACAGCTTAACATCCAAAGCCCTTCACCCTGAGGCTCTGGACTTTTTTCTAGCCTCATCGCATAGCACAGTGCCACTCATTTCACTATTTCTTCATATGATGCATCTTTCTTGAACTGTATGAGGTTGTCTTGTACTTCTAGAACTTCTCACTGATTATTAGTGCTTTATACAATATGCCTTCCCTTATGTTCATGAAGTAATGTACAGAAAAACTTTCCGGATAACCTGCTACTCAAGTATTATTAAAATAACTCCCTTTTCTTTAATATCTCATTCCATATTACTACTGTCATGGCAGTGATTAATTCATTCTCCAAGTATCTATTGAGCATCATGTATCATACTTTTCTGTTCCTTTCTACTCAGTACCCATAGTTTCCTTGAGAAGAAAGATTTTATCTTATCTTAGGTTAATGTAGCAGAACCTAGTATAGGAACTGATAGTTCTTAAAATATAGATGACATGCAATAAATATGTGTCAAATGAGCTAGTTCCTATTACAAGTGTTACTAAAAGAAGCATTCTTGGACTATACTTTGATGTCTTATAACCTGGTTACCAAGGTCTCCAATTCCAGAGTCAGACAACTTGTATGAACCACAGACTTTTAATCCTCATATCCTTGGAGAACTTACTCTACCTCTTATGGCCCTATTTCTGTAAAAAGGAGATATTTTTTCACTCTATCATATGCAATTGCTAGAAGATTATATAAATGCATGTATATAAACCACTTAAAACAGGATCTGTGATAATAATCTAATAATGATCAGTGGTAATCAGAGGTCCAAAATATGAAACCTAGAGTTGAAGTTCAGAGTAGCTGTGCTTTTAGTTAATACTTGATATGTAATATAAGAATCCTCATATCGGGCCAGGGAGACAGCTCAGCTGAATAAGCGCCTGCCTGGCAAGTGCAGGGTCCCAAGTTCAATTCCTGGTATAGCAAAAAAAAAAAGAATCCTCCTATTACTACTGATAGACTTAAAACAGAACTCAATGATCAATTCATTCCAACAAACATTGATTGAGAATTTAACACATGCTCCTCTAATCTGAGATGTAAAGGTCATGTGGTATAGTCTGAGCCTGTGGGGAACACTAAAGATAGGTTGTGGTAGACAATAAAACCATTATAATTTTGAAGGAGGTAATTTATACAAGGGGTGATAAAGACTAACAGAGGTTACTATTATGGCACAGAAAACTGAACTTAAATTATGTGTTCAGAGAGCAAAATCACATGTCATTTGAGTCAAAAATTATTCATACAAGCCTGCCCAGCAGGAGAAGCTAGATCAAGTGAAATAAAGCAAAAGCACAAGGCATAGTATGTTTAATGATTTTTGATGAGTGCTTCAGTCTGAGAGAATGAACTTAGTATTGTGAAGAAATGGAACACCCAACCTAGAGAAGAGGGCCTTACAGTTCTTTTACTATGGTGCAGTCAGTAAAAAAAAGTTGGTAGAAAAACAAGGAATCAAGGCAAATACTCTTTATCCAATGTTCTTGGCTGTGCTTAAAAAAAAAAAAAGATGACTGTCATTCACAGACCATAAACTTGAACTTACTACAGGTAACATGAGGCATGGAAAAAAGATTATTTCAAAGTCTACACATCAGAGGAGAAAATTTTAATACATAGATTATCTTTTCACTCTTTTTAATACTCAGCAGAAATGAAGATGCAGGTAGATAGCATGTAGACAATGTACAGGCACAGTGCTGCCAAAATCTCACTTAGCTAACACAATGCCAGTGTCCACACTAATCAGCGTGGTACGTCTACCATGTAATATTTAAGGCTGAAATTATCTATAAGGCTTCTGATTTCTGTCTTGAAGATTAACATAATCTGCACTTGGAAATTTTCATTTATTAGGTAAGGGTGATATAGTTTATGACAAGAGATATATAACTGATAAATCTAAAATACATTAATATTTGTTAGTGTTATGTAGTAGATCCAAAATGTTCACTAAAGTCTCATATGCAGAGGTGAAGGTTTTGGAAAGCTCAAGTTGGATCAAAAGGGCTGTTCACTAATCAATGCAAGTCTGTTTTTGAAGTCCTGGTTGAATGAGCTATTCAGAGTTAGGGGTTGGTTCGAGTGGGTAGGTCACTGGTAGTATGACCTACAAAGGTTATTCCTGCTTCTCTCTCTCTGTTTCTCTCTCTCTCTCTCTCTCTCTCTCTCTCTCTCTCTCTCTCTCTCTCTCTCTCTCTCTCTCTTTCTCTCTCTCCTTCCTGGCCACCATGGGATAAAGAGCTTTAGTGTGTCACACCCTCTGGCTATGCCAATTCTGTCCTAGACCCAACCATGGACTAAACGTACTGAAAACTGTGTTATACAAACTCTAAAATAAACCTCTACTCCCTTGTAGAATTTTGAATTTTGAGTACTTTTGATTTAGTGGATTAGTGTCTAATATCAGAAAAGTGAGGACATTGCTAACCCATTATTGTGTGGCTCAAAAGTCAATAAAACTGCTTTGCAGGGAGTTTGGGAAACTTTAAAGATGTGGGTAAGAGAAGCCCTTGGACGCTGTGAGCAGTGTCTGATATCTGATACGAGTTACACTCAGAAAATCAGAATTCTGATAAGAATGCAAGTAATAAAGGCCAAGCTCTTGTGTTTTCAGTTGAGAACAAGAACTCTGTTGGCATTTGGACTACAAGTAGTGTTTTATACTCTGGCAGAAACTTTGTCTACATTTTTCCCATGTCCTGAGACTTCTTAAGACACTAAGATTAAGAGCAACAGATTACCCATCTTACTGAGGAAATTTCAAGACAACTCAACAGTCAGACTCTGGCATGGGTGTTGTGGGTGGCTCTCAGCCAGATATACAGCTATAATCAGAAGCAGAAAGAAAAGTTAAATGAACATGAAGTTTGACTAGAAAGGAAGAGCCTGTAAAGTTAGGGCAAAGAAGAGTATGGTTGCTAAGCATGGTTAGCACTAAATAAATCCAAGTACTTCATCTGAGAATAAGAGGAAATAAGACCTAATGGCATTTCAGTACTGGGCCAGATGCTATATGCTGAAAGGTCCAGAGCAGAAAGGAACAAAATCCTTTCAAAGACTTTGCTTTGAAAAGAGAGACTCAGGCTTCCCTGTTCAGTCAGAGTCATGTAGGCCTAAGGAAGTATTTCCTCAAATTCAGGCATCCAGGCATGCAGAGACCACTGCAGCCACAATTGCAAAGGCCCTGGATGCCATTCACACTTGCTGCAGATCTTTGCATCATCAACAGGGTGCCAAATGCAAAAACTATGGAGCCACAGAAGTTTCTTGGGAAACCAGGAAAATAAAAAAGGTGGCAGTGTATGGAATTTTATCAAGAGACCCTGAAAAGATGATCCACAGAGCTGTGAAAGTAAAGCTGAAGTTGTAGTGGGGACTTCTAGATAAAGTTGGAGATGCCAGGATATGGGACCTTTACTAGAGAAGGCTAGAGATGGAGTGAGAAGACAGTGCAAGAGGCCACGAGGGCTGCTGCCCGGAGAGCTGTACAGGTGGGACTGCCCCACTGCTTCAGAGCTCACATCTCACCATCACCTGCTCCACTGCTGGGCATGGTGTTATAAGATACAGTATTATCTTGTTGGGTTCTAGTCTTTCTTCAGCTTGGTTCCATTCTATTCCCTTAATTCTTATCTGTCTGTCTGTCTGTCTGTCTGTCTGTCTGTCTGTCTGTCTGTCTATCTATCTACCTATCTATATATTATGGCTGGCTCAGCCTTCCCTGGGGCTGGGGCTGGCACAGCATATGGTGCTGAAGATTGAACCATGGTCCCTGAGGTTGCCTAAGCTTTCCTAAGCAGGCTCATTAGACTGCTGAACCACCTCACTTGCCATAATTCTATTTTTTTTGCAGTGCGATTTTTTGCTTTATGTCATCATATGTCAAAATATTTAATTTTCTCATGCTTTTAACAGAGACTTGCAGATAAATGTTTGTCTTGAGTTTCAAAGGAAACTTTGCACTGGGACTTTTCAGCAATGCTGAAAATGTTAAGACATTGGCAACTCTTGGAGGTGTTCTAAATACATCTTGCATAATGAGATGGGAATAGGCCTTTTGGGGGCCAGAAGCAGAATATTATGGTTTAGATCTAAATTGCCTTCTCAAAGTCCCCTGTTCGGATATGAGTTTGTGGAAGGTGATTGGATCATAGGGTTGCCATGTTTGTCAATGATTTAGTGCATTGATGAGTTCATATCTTATCAAGATCTTGAGAAGTGAGGCCTGATTAAAGGAGACGTGTAGAAGCATGATCTGGAAGAGTGCATTACTCATACCTGCTGCTTTCCTTTGTTTCTTTGCTTCCTTACTGCCATGGGTTAAGCAGCTCTCCAAGATCACACCTTTCCCTCATGCTATTTCTGCCATGGAGCTGGCCAGTAATAAAGTCAATCTGTTGGACATCATGAGCCAAAATAAACTCCTTCTCTAACCAATACAAAGCTGGGTATCCCTTTCTTCCAGGCTGGCTTCTTGTTCACATGGTATAACCTTAAATGTATGTATCATGTGTATGCTATGTTGAGTTCAAAATTTCTTGTAAATCTTTCATCTAAATAAATCAGATATGATATGTTCCTACTCAGGTTTCTAGGCATACAAAGAAAAAATGTTAAATGTTAAATTTATTTTTGGTTAAAACTTTCATGAATAAAAAGTAGCCTACTGTTTTATCTGAATTTTGAGTTTTATAAACAATTATTTAAGTTCGCATTTCTTTTATTTTGGTTTGTACACAAAAATCATTTATTCTTATTTATTTATTTATTTAAGTGATGGTGACTATACTTACAGAACTTGAGCTACATCTTCATTCTTATTCATTTTTCTACCTTTTTGAGGCAAGGTCTCACTAAGTCACTGATTGTCCAGTTTGGCCTCCCCTTTGTAATTACTCCTGAGTAGCTGGGGTTACAAACATAGGTCCCTATGTGTGACTTAGTCCCATCTATTGCACGGAACATCAACTGAAGACATTTCACTGCAACAATAAGCCAATTCAAAGGCTAATATCTGCCATATGTTGACTGAGAGTGACTATAACTTGAGTACAGATGATAATATGAAGTTGCAATAGCTTGTGTTATAAAATTTGAATACTCAATTTGCATAACAGTTGATAATTACTGCAAGATAATTTTACCATTATTGTGTCTATAGAACTTTTAAATTTTCAGACTAATTAATTGAATGAAATTTTTCACATTTTCAGTAAATACTTGATATATGACAGACTGTTTTGGCACGGGGCATAAAGAAAAAAAACACAAAAGAGATAACAACCACTGCCTGTACAGAACTCAAGTTTGAATATATATGTTCTTTGTTATTCTTTAACTTATGAAGAACTAAAATAAATCAATAAGACACCAAAGCTCAATAAAATAAGAGTCTAGGTCTTAAACTGAAAATTGACAAAATAACAGAAATATCATGTGGGAAAAGTACTTCTTTAGTAAAAAAATGCAAAGTTTTAAAATTGAGCTATTAATTTCCACTTTCAAATCAGAAAATGTGAAGTATATATGATTTGGGAAGTTCCTGGAATTTATGTCTGGAGGTTGGCCTAATAGTGGAGCCTATGCTCTTAATATTCTTCTCTTCTAAATTGTCTCCCCATGAAGTGACAGAGTGTTGCATGAAATATTGAGCATAAGGGCCAAGGAAACAAATAGAAGTCGTAGAATATCCAACAATGCCAACTGGGTTAAATAAATTATGGCATTTAGCACTGGGGAGATATCTCAGAGTCCTAAGCACCTGGCTGGCAAGCACAAGGATCCAGGTTCAATCCTGGGTACTACATGCAATACTGGTACCTCCCTCACCAAGCTGACCAGTGAAATCTGACATGGCAGTGCATGCCTATAATGCCAGCACTGGGTAGGCTGATCCACGGGGGTCACTACTAGTCCAAGCTGAGGAGTGAGACCCTATATCAAATAAATAATCAGAAAAGTATCACATTTATACATCAAAATAGTAATCATCTTTTAAAATGTTTTTGTTATATTTACTGATGGGATGTATTACAAAATAAAAATGTGTTAAAAATATGTAATCAGTAGGATTTTATTAAAAAGATGAAGAGATTTTAATATTTTTGGATTTTTTAATTTTTACTTTTTCTTCAGTGATCATAACTTTAATAATAATAGCAATTATTATTATTATAAACTGTTTTAGAATTGATAAGCTTTGCTTGGCTTTTAAAATCAAGACTCTGGTACCAAGATTGGGTAATAATACTATCTTATATAGTATTTTGTCTTGGTAAAGCTTTCTGACTGGGAGTTTTGCATTTTTAGCATTGATCAATTTAACATAGATATTTTATTTATATTTTAAAAGGCCTAAAATAGAAGTACCTTTCTAAGTATACCTATATAGTTTGCTTGCAAAAATTCTTAAAATAGCTTTTATCCATTAAAATCTTAAAAGGATTACAATATCTAAATTGGTGCTTGAACTGCAAAATATTATAACAAACTTACTATTACAGCTTTCCAAAATACAGACCGATTCTTAATGGACTATTTTACAATAGGAAGTGCCTTTAGGGGTTTAGTATAGCAAAATTAAAATCAGTTTATAAGACCTTACAAAAGGTCTAGTGGCAGCATAAAAATGTCCAGCTTAATTATTTGTGAGTTCATTAGCTTGTACATAGTTTGCTTTTCTGAGCTTGTTTTCATAATGGAGAAAACTGACAAATCTATGGCCTTTCTTTCAGAAGTTGCATTTGTGTTGTACTGTTTCTCTATTTTATCAACACAACTGAAAAGTATGTTAGCCCAAATCAAATTTATAGTTAGTTAAGCTTTGTTCCTGTCTTGTTTATTCTGAAATTAGCTACTGAGATAAACTTACAAATAGCCATTATCTTCTGATACCCCGGGCACGCTGTACTCTCCACTGTTTTGTTCTTTCTTGTTCTTTTCTCCCTACAGATTAAATTTAGAACGCTTTCTTCTGGATCATTTCATCAGTACTTCAGGAGTCTGATTTCTGATTGGTTTTCATGCCTAAATCTAGCTTTCTTTATATCTTCTCATTAATATCTATTCTGGCTTAAGTAGGTGCTACTCTTACCACCTCTCTTAGCTTTCTCTATGCTAATGGAACAGTTGGATAAATAATAATGTACTCTTAAGAGCTTATGTACAGCATTGGAAAAGGATTTAGTAACCAGGTACTTTAAAGCTATACCTCAATTGGCTTTTTCCTACAATAATTTTTTGGTAGTCAACACAATGGATTTTTTATTCCTTGTTTAAAACAAAAATTATATTACAATACATCAAAAAGAATGTGTTCCCATAAATATAATGCTTGCTATTAAATACAAAATTGTTTATGAGCATTCATTTATTTGTTGAGTCATTTCATACTGTTAGGCAAAAAGTCTTGAGAATATCTGGGTAGCTTCATGACTCTGTCAAAACAGTACTTGCTATTGTTTGGAACTGCTTTTGAGCTAAGATAACTCTTTGTAAAATAAATCTTAACAGGAAAGATTATCCTACTGTGTGGTTCAAAATTTTGTGAGTTGAATACTTTTACTTATCTTCTCTAAATTGCACATAAGCTACAGTAAGAGTTGACTTAAATTATGTGCAAGGCTAAGAATGTTTTGAGTTTGTTTACTAGCGTTGATTTTAGCTTTAACTATTATGTTCCCTTCTGCTGTCAAAGTGATATTTTCCTAGGCTTGGGGACTATATTTTGATATACTTCAATAAAAGGGACAACTATGTTCAAGGAAAACCTTTTGATAGTTTCTTCCCAAAGTTTTTCTTTCTTTTGTATTTTCTATGTTTTGCTTTCTAACTCTGGAAGGAAGGCAACAACCAAAAAAAAAAAAAAAAAAAAAAAAAAAAAAAAAAAAAAAAAAAAAAAAAAATTAGCAGTAGTATTTATCTTCATCAATGTGTTGCTAGCTCCTCAAAGAGAATAGTCATTGCATTGTGAGTTCATATATTTTATAAGGAAGATATTTTAGTTGAAAAATCTATACAACAAAAAAAAATAAAGTGAGAGTCCTACTTAACTTTCAATGTTTAAACAACTGTGACTAAGGAAAAAAAAAAAAAAGAGCACTGATTCTAAGATAGTCTCCAGGACTCAGTTGGTAGATGCTAAGAATTTCTAAATTTTACTTTTTATCTCTCTCCTACATGCTAATTTGTACATGGAGGGTGCATTGTATATAAATAGTTTGCATTTAGAGAAGCAGCTAATTAACATATGCAAAAGAACTCCCTTAATATAGTCAACGGTCTAGTTTCCCAAAGAAAGAATTGGATTGTATTTGAAGTTCTCACTTGAGCCATTTAAATAGATATTGGACAAGGTTTCAAAGGACAGGCTATGGGAATACACCTTCATTGACAGAAACAGTGCAGAGAAGGCGTAAGGAAAATAAAGATAGATTATACTCGCCAAGAGAGTTTTAGTATGGTATTTTTTTCTGAATCTAAGAAAATAAAATTTAAACAATACAAAATTTTAATCCTTTGGATTTTTATCCTTACTTTGTATTATGTAATTTTATTTAAATGAAATACATGACGGAGATAGCCTGTGTGAAAATTTTGTTATGATCTGGTAGGTCAATCTTATTGCATTAAGATATCTGAATTGAAATGCATTCATAAAATGTAATTAGATAACTGTTATCTGACCCAGATAGATAATTATTTTAAATAATATTTTATCAAAGTTACCATTATTAATGACTCTCATAATATTTAAAGGCTCAATCACTGTACTATTTTTCTTTTTTTTTTTTGGTGGGACTGGGGTTCAAACTCACGACCTTGCACTTGCCAGGCAGGCACTTGTGCCACGGAGCTATCTCCCCAGCCCCAATCACTGTACTATTTTTCTATCACTATGGTATGTCCCATATAAATTACTTAATTGTAGCCATGTATTTCCATTCCTTGAAGCTTTCTTCAAGTCCTCTTGTTTAAAAAAAGTCCATATTGGAAGTGGTAAACCTCACTTATGTAAATCGTGATGATACCAATTCATGTATAACTTATAAAGTTTAAAATATAACTTGGCAAG
>PVJA010008123.1:0-65637 GCA_004027025.1 Myocastor coypus
GAAAAAAAAAAAAAAAAAAAAAAAAAAGGCTGAAGGATCAGTGGAGCAGATTAGAAGGTACAGAAATAGCTTCATATATGCTCAGCTCCTTATCTTTGACAAAAAGGCCAAAAATCTTCACTGGAAGAAAGATAAACTCTTTAAAAAATGGTGCTGGAAATACTGGCTTTCCACACGCCAAAGACTAAAATTAGACCTATATCTCTCAACATACATTCAACTAAAATTAAAATGGATGAAAGATCTAAATATCAAAACTGAAACTGTAGGCTGGAGAGATAGCTCAGTAGTCTAAGCACCTACCTGGCAAGTGCAAGGACCCAGTTCATTCCCATGTACTGTGCGCCCTGCCAGCCCCAGGAAACCCAGCATGATGGTGCACACCTGTAATCCCAGCACTGAGGGGCCTGAGACAGGAGGAGCAAGCTGTGTAGCAAGACCCTGTATCAAATAAATACATTTTTTAAAAATTTAAAACACAGACACTAAATCTGCTGCAAGACAGACTAGTAGAACTCTTCAAGACATAGATATAGGCAGAGTTTATGAACGAAACACAGGCCTCATGGGAAATATTGCAAAGGATCAACAGTTGGGTTCTCATGTTATTAAAAAGTTTTTGTAAAACAAAAGAAAATCTTAACAGAATGAAGAATCAACCCAGAGAGTGGAAAAATATTGGCTAGCTGTCCCTCTAGACTGGTGTCTAGAATATACAAAGTACTCAAAAAAAAAAAAAAAAAAAAACCTCCATATTTAAAGACCCAATTAAAAACCTGCATCTGAAATTCATACTTCTCTCAGGTGAAGGACTAAAAATGACCAAGATATGAAAAAATGTTCAATATTTCTCACATTCGAGAGAAACAAATGAAAACAGGACTGATTCTATCTCACTCCAGTAAGATTTATTATCAAGAAATCAGTAATAACAAGTGCCAGCAGGGCTGTGGAGAAAAAGAAACCTATCTTCACTGTGGGTTAGAACATAGACTTGTACAGTCTCTGGAAATCAGGAGATTCTTCAAGATGCTAAAACTGAAGGCTCCATTTGACTTAGCTATTTCCCTCCTTCACAGCTTTCTGAAAGAATTAAAAGTTTTATACCACAGTGATTGTGTGCACACCCATGTTGATAGCAGCACAGCTTGTAATAGCCGAATCTTGGGAACAGCCCAAATGCCCATCAACTGATGAGTGAACACAGTGGCTTTCTTTAATATATAATGCACTACTATTTTGCTATAAAGAAGGGTAAACTTGAGACATGTCTAGGTAAATGGATGCACCTTGAGACCATACTTTTAAATAAAGTAAATCAGATGAACACATATAGATATCACATTGTTTTCTGGTATGAGAAAGTGAAAATGTAAATAAGGACCAAAATGTATAATAGGTATTGTGAAATAGGAAGAAACTGTTCAAAAGGGAATGGGAGTTAGGGAAGGGCAAATGGGAAAGGAAGGAAGGGAAAAGATGAAAAAAGTGGAAACAAATAGGTTTTAAATAAAAATTCAAGAGGTGTTGAAGGAAGAGGAGGGGAATAGGAAAACACAAGAAAGATGCACCATGCTGAGTACAAATGCCCTATGAATGTGAACATTAGGTCTAGCTAAAACATGCCAATAAACTTAATCATTTCAAAAATTAATTTTAAGATTAGAAACTAAAAGAATGGACATAGAATGTGTAATTTCTGATCTGGTAAAAGAGGAAAAGGATAGAATTTTTAAATAAAGAAGAAAGAAAAAACAGAATAAAGAATAAATAAAGATATTTTACCAAATTGAAAGATAAAACTGAATCAAAATCGATGGATAATCATGCTCAATACAAATGAGGAATTTACCAATCACCCTCCAGAGATCACCAAATTGACTGAATAAATTTAGCTATATGGTAACTACAAGAGGATACAGAAATATAAAATAGAAAAAGAGACAAAAGTAATTCTTAAAAAAATAAACGTGTTTTATCAGGATAGGTAGGAAGATTATCCTACTAATTTCTATTGGTGTTTTGAAGGTAGAACTTAATGCTTAAAATGTTTGTTTTGATCAGTTTCAATGCTGATATCTGGTAATCTGGGCAACTACATTGAAGACAGCAACGTGCAATATTTAAGAAATGTGTTTAACAAATGAAACAGCTTCAGTGAAAGCACTCATTAGTAAAGAGGTAAGGAGATAATCACATATAACACTAAAACATGTAACAGATGAATAAGTTATCATTCTCAATTTCTGGATGTATGACATAAGCGTAAAATTCCTTAAGTATTAATGGAAACGTTGAAGAAGGAAGTGATAAATTACCATCAATCCAGAGAAAACTAAGCACAAAAAAGACACAAAAGAATTATACTAAACAGGGGCCCGGCGGGATGGCTCAGTGGCCTAAAGCGCCTAGTGGGGAAAGTTTGGGCAGCTTCAGGGACCACGGTTCGATCCCCTGCACCACATGCTGCACCAGCCCTGCCCTTGGGGTGGGCTGAGCCAGCCATGAAAATGAGTGAATAAACAAAGGTTCTGAAACAAGAAAAAATAAATAAATAAATAAAAATAATCTTTTAAAAAAATGTTAAAATAAAGAATTATATTAAACAGATTTTTAAATTAATGGAAATGTTTAAATTTTTAAATATAACCATTGCATAAATTACCAAAATTTACCTACAGTTCAGCCATGTACCTTACCTACAGTTCAGTCCTGGTGAAGACACTATGTCTGGATTAAGGAACTGGTAAAATTTAGAATTTCTATTAAAATAATCCCCACACTAAAAAAGTAGTTGAAGTGTTGCTTCTCTCCTTGTTTTGTAATTTAAAAGGAGTTGGTGTTTGCCATTTTGAACTTCTTTTTTAATGTCCAAGTTACATCTTCTGGAGATATCAAAGTCAAACATATTATATGTCTACTAAGTGTATTCTGCTACTTGGCTTTCTTTTTTTTTTCATGGAGCCAGACATAGTCCAAAATATTCCAAGAAATATTTTTGACTGCTTAAAATGTGTTTAATTACTCTTCAGATTAAAATGAAAATTTCCTTTCTGTCCAGGCTCTTCGAGATACAAATAAAATACAGTAGAGGAAACTTTGATGTTTCATAGATCAAGTGATACTGAGAGGTCTGGCTCCAAAGCAATGCATAGCAGACTCCACACCCCCAGGAAAGTGCTGTTTACCAAAAACGTGCCAACTTTCAATTGTGTTAAGCTGCATTGTTTGGAATAGACAAAAATCATTTCCTCCAAAGAATGTGGAGGTGGAGTTATCTTTAGAAGTTCCCACACTTTTTGTTTTTACGATCCTTTCTACTTTATATTAAATAAATAGTCATTGCCATGTTTTTGCTACCAATCTCAATATTCTCAGTTATCCACACTTTATCAAATGAAGAAGAGCAAAAAATGAAAGATGAAAAATTAATTGGAATCATAAAAGAGTGAGTTGCTAGTAAGTTTAAGTTCTTTTATGTAGATAAATCTCTACAAAGAGGGAATTCCTTTTGAAATAAAATGTAAAACACAGTTTTCATATTTTCTTCACATGAATTATTCCATTACTAGAAAAGGTGTAGTAGCCAAAACCTATAAAGCTGAATCTAAATCAGTTCAACGTTTCCAAGTAAAGTAGTGATTGCATGAGTCTAAGGAATGCTCAAAACACCCCTGGACCATTCCGATTGCATCTTCTTCTCTTCTAGGAAGGAAATGAATGTGTGTGCTAAGCTTGATCATGTAATAAATTCAGTGATCTCACGCTAATTCGACCACATAGCTTCTACCATCTCCTACACGTGTTGTAGATGAGAGGAGTACAACTGAGGGTTTATGACCATCTACTATCAATCATTAATGCAACACTTGAGTTATGTGCAAGTATTGACAAAATCAACAATTGTTCCCTTTATGAGTTCATAAGCTAAAGAGGGAAACAATAAACAAGACACAAAATAAATGCTTCATATAGTTAAATATAGTGATAGTAGTATACACTATACTACTACAGTAGTGTACTATAGTATAATATGCAATATATCAGCATGCCCATTAAATATTATATGTCAGTTTCACTAAAATGTTGTGAAAAAATAAAATATAGGGAGAGAGTGAGAGAAGTGATGTTATGGTTTGTGTCTAGTTGTCCCCCCAAAGCCTCATGCAGTCATGGGGTGGGGACTTCTAGAGTTTGATATTAACTCATGATCCACTTGGATTATGAGTGATCCACTGGGATTACAGGGCTTAGTACTGCTGCGATTATGGGTGTGAGTGTTACACCCAGTCTGAGGTGGAGAGCCAGAATGTAATATAAAAGAGAGAAACAGACCTCAGTTGCCATGGTTGGTGCTCTGCTGCCATGAGCTTCTGCCCTCTGCCATGTGCCAGTCTGCCTTGGATGCAGTTGAGTGTGAGCCCAAACCTCCAGCAACTGTGAGCTAAATAAATCTTTCCTTCCTTCATTTTGGGTGGTTGGGTACTTGTCCCAGCAGTAAGGAGAAAAGAATAGCTGAGACAGCCAGGCAGAAGACTGTTGTATCAAGTCAGGTGGTGATTGTGGGCATCTTGGAGGAAAGCACACAGAGGGGTGGTCAGCCGTAGATCCAGCATAGAGTGGAAGGAACAGGAACGGCAATGCTCGGTCTCCTGGTGTGTTGGAGGAAGGGTGAGGAGGCGGGGATGGCTGGCTCCAAATGTGCAAGGGACAGGGTGGTAGATGAGGTCCGAGGGTAACCACCACTGGGAAATGACCTGCTGAGGGAGCCAACCTGGGGCCCACATCTAGCGAGACACTGAAGGAAGGCTGGAGCACGTGGGCAGACTCTCGGTTCCATCTCAGCCTCATCTTCTGCAGAATGGGGAAAATGTGACGTCATACCTTACAAAAATATTAAAAGGTATTTAGTAGTATTTTATTTATGGGCAACTTTGTTTCTCAGAAAATACTTTAGACTAACAGAAATATTTTTAAATTTATAGACAACAAGAGTTATGATCGCAAAAGAAATTAAGTGATCACTTCCTTAGGGCAAATTCCAACTACTAAATGTTTGCTTAATTAAATATATTCCAAGAAAAAGCTTTTCAGTATAAGTATGGACTACAGATAGTCTGTGTTTGTCTTAAATTTCATTAAAACATAAACCACATATAGTTGATGTTTGCCTTAGATTTCATTATAAAACTTTTTCTTAATATATTTAGTACAGGGACTACAGGGTCTCACTACACATACTGACTCAGTGATCCTCCTGTTTTCAGCGTCCCAAGAACTGGGATTACAGGCACAGGTCACCACGCCCAGTCTCCGTCACAGTCACAGTCTCAGTGTGCCCTGGGGGGGGGGGGGTGTTTGACACCGAAAGCTGGGGATCAAACCCTGGTCCCTGCACCTGCCTAAGCTTTAATCCTCTGAACTATCTGGCCAGGCCTTTAAATTTTATAATAAAAGTTACTGTACATTCAGATGGGAAAATAGCTACTCAATTTGCAAATAAATTCTATGTTAAAGTAGACTGCTTTAGAGGAGATACATGTTTGAGACGAGGAACGTGCTAATTACCCTGATCCAATCATTGCATGTTGTATATACACATTGGTGCACCACACTGTACTGTATAAATATGCACAGTTATATTCATTGAAATTTAAAATGTGCATTAAAATATGCATCTGCTTCCTCTTAATTCAAAGAGAAGAATTCTTTTTTTTTTTTTTCTTTCCTTAGCAACATCAAGAGGAAGGTGGGTCATGCCCACACACTGTGCTCTGCATAACTATTGTGAGGACAGTGTGCAGTGTGTCAACTATTAAAAAAAAATTAATGTTTATGGAAAGTGTTGATGTTTAATTGTTTGATCAATCTTATACACCGATATCTATTAATCTAAACTGATCCGATGATGAAAATATGTAATATAACCATTGTTAAATTTAAAAAAAACAATCAATCAATAAATAAATGATAAAAGAAACCAAAAGATAAAAAAAGAGAGTTAAGTTAGATATGCAGTTACTTTGTCTTAGTTCTTTGAAAATAAAAGCTTGTACTAATATATTTAGACAAGATATCAGGTCTAGATCTTATCCTCTGAATAACTACTATGAAGATAACTATATTCAGGGTATTAATTATTGTAACCATCCTACTAGCTTGTTTTGAAACTGTTTCATTGTTGTTTTGTCTTTTTCTCATTAAAATGAATAAAAGATGTATAAGAATAAGAAAATAAAGACCCTTTAAAACTATACATTTGAAGAAAAAATGAATTCTTAATGAAACAACTAACAAAATGTTAATTTCTTATATTAATTCTAAACATATAAAAGTACAACATCTTTTCTATTATTTATAGTTAGCTAAAAAGTGAGAGTTCAAGTAAGGTAATCAAAAATATTTATCAAATATGCATAGGAAGTTGAGAACCTGGGCTGCTTAATCTTAAGAATAACATTTGCCTGGCAAAACATGTGCTCGTAAATCAGGCTTTACGGTACACACACCCCACTGAAAATGAAGGGACAGGGAAGCAACCGGCTTAAGGCCCAAGGACTGACCCCAGTTCCAGCCTCTCCTCACCACTGCACCCCACTGCCCTTGCAAGGCTCCTGCTTGAGGTGGGACAGAAAAGGCTGCAGTGCAGAAAACGATCATGGTCACATGGCAGTGTGCGAGATTGCTTACAGTCAGCGTTAAAACGTATACTCATTCTCTTTAGGAAAGAAAGAGGAGACAGGGAGCCCAGGAGATAGCTCAGCAGTCTAAGCACCTGCCTGGCAAGCACAAGGATGCGGGTTCAGTCCCTAGTATCACATGCCTTGCTGGTCCCCTATCAAGCCAGCATGGCAGTGTACAACTGTAATTCCAGCACTGGGGAGGCTGAGACAGCAGGATCTCTATACATAGGGAGACCCTGTACCAAATAAATTTTAAAATAATAATAATAATAATAAGAGGAGATGGACAAATTTCAACCAGGCTTAAAGCAATCCTAGTTTAAAGGAAAAAAGCCTCTGGATCTGTTTTTTTTCAAAGTGATTGATGACTTGGAGGTATACGTTGAAACTCTAAATGGAAAAGCCACGCTTCAGCTGAAGGTCAGGAGGGAGCAGAAGAGAATTCAGGCTTCGCACCAAGCATCACAAGATGAACCAAGTCCCGGGGTCGCACTGTCTGAGCAAGGCCTGGGAGCGCCAAGATGGGAGTCCAGCTTCCCGCGTAGGCAGTGGAGAAGCCGTCAGCCATTCCTGGAAGACACCGTTAGATATCAGAGATGCCTTCAATGTGCGGCTGCTTGAGGGCATAAACTGGAGTCATCAAGAGAAAAGGATGCCACTCAGGGCTTAGCCCACTGAATCGCAGCCCAGGAGTCATTTCAACAGGAAACACCATTAGTCCAGCTGTACCTCTGCCTACCTTCTGCCGTAGCGCCCTGGGTGTGGAGGCCAGTGTCCTGCTGTCCAGCACTGCTCAGCAGGGCCAGGCTGCCTGATGATACCAGTTCCTGTGTCACTGGGGATTTGACAGTTGTGCTACACAAGCGATTAAACTGGGGCCAGAAATCCACATCTGGCTGCCACATCTGGAGGGGCAAAGGAGTTCTCTTTGTCCTCTGAAGTGTCATTAACTGAGGCAGCTGGAATAAGCTGACACTAAGCAGATTCACAGGTGTGAACTCATGACATTGTATTATGAGCACAAGAGCAAAAGAACTGGCTCAAGCCAGTAAGACTGAGAGGCTGATGAGGGGTGCCAACTACTGTGACGAATATTTGAATTGAAAATTTTTATAGTAGGAAAAAGGCAAATTACCATTAATGCCTTTCAAATTCCCCTCCCCTTAGAACAGGTTGATCCCCTCATTCTCGTCCCTTGTTGAAGTCCTCTTTCATACGTGTCTTTAAGAGAGGTGCTCAAAGATATAGCGCTGGTGGCAGCGCTGCTGCTACCGAGTGCCATTCGAGAGAAAGGTAGGCTCATAAAAATAATGAAGTCTGTCCTCAGCCACCTTATTCACTGGAGCTGTCATCGTGGGACTCCTGGATCTTCCCCCTGACTTTTCATGTGAGAAGTAAATGTTTTGAATCCGTTCAGGACAGGGAAGCAGCCGCAACAGCACAGCTGAAGACATCACCAGAAAGGACTTCTAGAACTGCTTCAGAAAGTTGCAAAAATAATGGCACAGATTGCTTTGAAGCAAGGGCGCCTTTGCAAAAGGGATTAATGCAAATCTGATCTTTACTGTAGTAAGTTTGTTAAACTTAATCATTCGTTGCGTTTTTCTGTCACACCTTATGTGCACCTTTTTTTTTTTTTTTTTTTTAACGGAAAGAGGTACAGAGGATGTAGGCCATTTCAGGGGAAGGTTAAATTGTCTCAGGGGAGATGGACAGAGTAGAACAAGGAATGGTTTAGAGCAAAGTCTGAGCCCTGTTCTTCTTTCCTCTGAGTTCATCTTCCCTGTGTGATCAGGTTATGAGGTGAGGGTTTGGAATGATTGATTCTCTCTGGAAGAGTTTGCCTCAGTCAGAAAAGACCTGCAGAGAGTGGCTCTGCACACTTGCTGAGAGACAGAGGGACCAAGATAGGGTGGGAGATGTCAGCCGTACCTTAATTCTGAGTTTGCTGCTTTTTTTTTCAAGGTTCTCTGTGTCAAAACACCATTCAGCACTCTGGGGTGTCTTTCTCTGAGCCCCAACACTGCCAAGGAAAGTCACTTACTCTTTCAAACATGCTTATACAGTGTTCTGTATATATACTTTGTACCTACAGTTTTCATACTTTATCTGCTGTGTTATAGTCCAGTCATGTTAGCTTGCTTTCGTAAAAAGTCCAATGCTTTATTTTATCTCAAAATATGTACATTTGCTCATATTTAAAATTTACTGAGAATCTAGCTCTGTGGCATGAAATCTTCTTAGCATCTTTTCTAATTATGGGAATTTTGTGTATGTGGGTATTCACATGCTACAGTTGTAGGTCATATATCTTGTAATTTCATACTTTTTATATATCATGAAAATTTCCCATTTCATTTACATTAAAGCAAGAGAAAACTTAGAACAACTAGTAAAGCAATATAAATAATCATATTTAGATTTTTAAACTTTATACAATTACAGTCCTCTTTCTTTTAGCTGATTTGACTGTAGCTTTCTTGAACAATTCCCTCTTTTTTTTGGTACCCAGGATCTAACTCAGGATCTTGTGCTTGTCATGCAGGCCCTTATGCCTCTGAGCTACCTCCCTGGCCCCCCAATTCATCCTTTTCACAGTGAAGAACTTAATTAACCTAGCCAATTATAAACTAAGACGTTTTTTCCTCACCTTAGAGGTAGAAATGTGTGACACTTTCTTCCTATCATGAAAGTCACAACTGAAACTTGTATTTTTTTTATTGTAGTTTTATTTTATTTTGAGGCGTAAAAACAAAATCAAGAACAAAGATCAGAAGAAACAAAGACAGTTGTGGGGTTTTTTTTTAAAAAAAAAAAAAAAAGAATCTCTTCCTTAGGTGAATACAGTATATTCACTTAATCAGAACTTTATGTAACTTGGAGCCTTCAAAAATGAAGGCTCAAAGACCAGGGGAAACTGCCTCCGAGTATGTTTACATTCGGTAGAGAATGGGGAGTCACATGGAAATGCGATTAGACAAGAGGGTCTAATGGAATGGTCAGCATGAAAGGAGCTCGTTCTTGTCCTGTGTACCATGCCTCCATCTTAGGTGTAAGTCAGAGCCTTATGGGAAAAGTACCTTCAGGTCCTCTCTCAAACAAGGGAGGTCAGAGACTTGTTTATGGCCAACCACTACACCAAACAGTAGAGTAAGTAGCAATAACATTTCCATGTTCTGTGGCTTGTTTTGGAGGGGAAGACTTCTAGTTTCTATGACCTGCCTTGGAGATAAGAAATTCTGGTGTCTGTTTCCTACCTGGAGGAGAAAAGGGAACAGGATAAATAAGGGAAAGAGGTGAGAGAAACACTTTGTTCTGAGACAGCTTCCATGGCTTTCCAGCCACCTGAGGTCAAGGCGCTCAACAAGTGTGAGCCAAGGCAGCCCACACAGTTCAATGCTTGGTGACAAACGCTGGCTTTGGAAGAGCCCCAGTGGGCAAGAGCTTTCAGTGATGAGTGAAGTTACACAGGTTCCAGAAGGAAGTAGGGTGCTGAATAAGGGTGTCGTTAAGTCAGAGTAAGAGTCAGTGTGGGAGTAAAGGTGGAAAGAAAAATTCATAAAGTGATGGCTTCTCAGAGGATCACAGTGCCCACAAGAATTTTCCCAGAGTCCCCTGCCAAAGCACCTGAGCCTCAGTTTCCATTTTAAAATGACTTAAAAAATAGTGCTGGGTATGGTGTTGCACACCTGTAATCCTGGCACTAGAGAGGCTGAGGCAGGCAGATCCCTGTGAATGGAGAAAGAGACCTTGTTCCCTCCCCCCAAAAAATTTGCCACCTCAAAGGATTACAGAAGTTATATGGTGATTTTAAAAAAAAGAAAGCTGTTGTTTTTTGATATTAAGTCACTATATTTATGTTAGTAATATTACCTGGCGTGCTAGGAATAAGTTTAACTGGAATTTCTTTTTATTTATTTAGAACCACTTTCTACCTGATGATACATGTCTTGAGGTTTATAAAGCAAACATCTCTTTGATTTTACTTACAGAATATAAAAGTAAAATAACTTTTAGATGATTAGTTTCTAGATAACTAAGTTAGTATCAAATTACATTTTTTATTATATAGGTCTTGCTTTATCTTGGTCTTAATCATCCAGCAGAAAAGTCTAACCATGAGGTATAAAAAGTAAAGCCATTTTAATATGCTGAGTTGTAAAGGACTCAAGTCCACAACTTCTGACATTGCCAGTTCTCCAAATAAACCACTACTATTATAGATTATTGCATTATATTGGTTTATTTTGCTGGATTCAAGTACCTGCAATATTTAAACAGTAATGGAATACCATTCTGAAAAAACAACAGAAAAGTGAATATAAATGAAGGACCATTTTTGTAGTGACAAAATAGAATAGATATATAGCTACTTTCTCTTAGTTCAATGAGAAGATTTGTACTGTAGTGTTTAGACATCATGTCTGCATCTTGTACTCTGAATAACTACTACAAAGACAGCAATATACAATGTATTAATTATTGCAACAGTCCTACTAGCCTCTTTTGAACTGTCTCATGGCTATTTCTTTCTCATAAAATTAATTAAAAAAATAAATTAGCAAGATGTCTTCATTATTTAATCACAAATAGCTTTAACACAATAGGGATGACAATGTATACTCAAGAGGAAAAAAAAGATTATGAAAATATGAGCTTTCATTATTTCACATTGCATTCTTCTTTTGTTATAAGCAACTGATTACAGGGAATCAATTTATGTCTGCAACCTTTCCCGTTGGGGCTTAGTAATTCTTTGTTTGCACAAAAGACACATGGTCCTTGGAAAGCCTCTTTTTCCTCCAAATTCTGAGTAGTTTGGATTAATAGATAACTGTACTGAAAGGATCATCCTAGTTAGAAGAAGAGAGAGGATTTAGGTTACACTTTGCTAGATGTTATGTTATCTTGAATTACTAACAATTAGTATAGCTTCACGATATTATCTGTAAAACAGAACTTTCTTACTTGCATTTTCTGCCTCTTATGCATCATTGTTAGTGGTACAATAAAAAAAAAAAACTCTAAAAAGCTGTACGGGAAAATAATTTGAATGTGTACTTGAGCTATTGGAAGCAACTAGATTTGCAACCCTCCCCCACCTGGTATCCCAAAGCACCCACACTTGTCGGGTGTCTCTTTCTTTTGCCTTTCTCTTAAAGGAGGGAAAATATATTCAATGTGTAAAAATAAGCTATTGTATCTCAGAAAAGACACGGCAGGCTAATTGAGGGTTGTTTGAGTGAACACGTCACATTGCATTGTCTGGTGGGAGCTGGCTGTTCGCTGCTTTTTTGGTAAAGGTTCAAGGAAAACATTCTTGAAGGCCAGAAAATCTGAGAGAGATCTGAGTCGGGATTCTATTTACCAGCTAGGTACAGAAGCTTCTCAGAGTATTGCTCAAATTCAGGGTACAAGGCTGTGAGCTCTGGCCTGGCAGATGATTTTTTAGAGGCTCCTTTCTGTTTCACGTTTTCTTTCTTTCTTTCTTTCTTTCTTTCTTTCTTTCTTTCTTTCTTTCTTTCTTTCTTTTTTTCTTTCTTTCTTTCTCTCTTTTGTAACCAGGCATTGAATTCAGGACCTTGCGCTCACCAGGCAGGCACTTATGCCCCTGGAGGCTACCTTCTAAAGAGGTATTGTTGCCCAGGCGTCCTGGGCATCAAGGGCACGTTTGTCAGACTGCAGGACCACAGCCCACTTCTGTCTTTGGTCAATTATTTTTTCAAGATTTTTCATCACTCTTCTCAGACTTAATCTGGGAGATATGGGTTTTAAGATACACAATAGCTTGGGTCTTGCAGAAAAATAAGTGATGCTTCACTGAAAGAAACCAGACAAATTGGCTGGGATGATTACCTATAACAGGGCAATTTTAGCTATTTAGCAGTTGGTAGCAGTAAAGGGAAATAGCAGTGCTCTATTTTTAAAATGCTTCTTCCCTTAAGGTTAGCTGTAAATTAATCAGACCAAGCATTTAGTCTGGTTACCTAAAGCCTTTGGGTGGGACACAAGCAAAACCGGACATAAGCAGTGCATTTCATTATGAGAAAGATCAAAATGTGAGAAATGTATGTTCTTCATTCTAATGGATTAAAGAAATTGATTACAGCAGGTGAGATAACTCTCTACATTCAGATATACAGTGGTTGGTTTTAGCTCGAAAGCCCCATAAATGTTTTGCACTGCCTCTTTCTTTACTTCTGTAAGTAAAGTTACTTCTATGACTATTTTGTTATGTTTCCAACCTTTAAATAGGGTATCTATATTTCTAAGGGTGTGTGTCTTTGATACAGATGTGAAGAACCACATGACCAGTGTCAAAAGAACCCTGCTAGAAGTCTACAAATAAAAAAGAAAATTCTTTTTTTTTTTCTTTTCTTTTTTCTTTTTGGTGCAGGGTCTCACTACATAGCCCAGAGTCACAGTGATCCTCCTGGTTTCTACCTCCCTAGTGCTATGATTACAGTCACGTGCCACCACGCCCAGACTCCATTGCTGGCTCAGCACACCTGAGGGTGGGGCATGTGGTGCCAGGTGCTGAACTCTGGGCCCTGTGCTTACCTGAGCAAGCCCTTAGTCCACTGAGCTATACCACTGGCCTAAGAAAATTGTGTGTGTGTGTGTGTGTGTGTGTGTGTGTGTGTTTTGGAGAAAAGGGCAAGTGATATTTTTTATTTAAATTTAACAATGGTTATATTACATATTTTCATCGCAAGTGATATTTAAACATTTCTAAAATTACCATTACTTCCCTGAGCACTCAAAGTAAAACTTCAACTTTCATCCTGTATATGTTTAGTCAGTAAAACATGTGATGAAATATTAATAATTATTCTGTAATTATTTAAAACACAGTGTAGTGCTCGCTAAAATTAAAACACAGTGTAATAGCATAGATATATAGACTTGAGTGTCATGCCATAGTTTTATTTCAGTAATGGTGTCTGGATCTAACAATAAAATTATATTTAGTGCATAAAGATTTTAATTGCTTTGGATTAGCAATCTATTACCCAGTAGTTTGAAAACATAGCAATGAAAATAATAATATGTGTTAAGTGTTGACTGTACACTTGGCAGGTCCTAACCACTTTCCATGTATTCAATCACAAGCAAAGTGAAGCCAGCACAGTTAGATATATTACCCATGGATTCCCAACTCATGATGGTTGAACCACAACTTGGACCCATGTTTTCTGAGCCCAGAGTCTTCCCTTTAGCTGCCATGCTGCACTCTCTTGCTTACGGCATGATTATTACCATTTATGTTAAAGCCTCTGAGGTGAGCATATTATAAAAATATTTGTGAAATATAATTTTGTTGTGTGTGTATTTCAGTGGGTCCCATAACTGGAAAAAAATTATTGGTCCTAGAAAACAATGCCACAGATGCATTAATCATTACATCTGCCTTACCTGCAAGAGAAACTTTATTCTAGGCACGTGCTACCTCACAAGTACTTCTCTCAGGCCCTTTGGCTTGACGAAGCAGTTTGATCTAGGCAGCTTGCCTCAGTGGCTGTCAGCCAACAGCTTTGCATGTCTCATCATTACATGCCAAACTCTAATATTTAGATTAATTTCTTAATTTCCTTGTACGTAGTTCTTAATTTCTTTGCAGAGTTTTGGGAAATTTGGCCTAATTATTCTTAATAATGGTGTACAATGAGTAATGCCAGAGTCATACAGGCACTTGGAAAACCAATACTTTGTTAATACATTACCGAGCCATAATTTAAATATCATGTCATCCACCATTCAAACATACAGCTTGATAGCTGTAGTACTTTTTTTTTTTTTTTTAGTTTTTAAAAAAATGTTTATTTTTTCAAAGAAAAACGGCAATAGCTGATTGGAAACCTACTCATTCAACACCAATTTTTTTCTTTAAATTTAGAAGTGACTAGCTGGGCGTGGTGGCGCACGCCTGTAATTCCAGCACATGGGAGGCTGAGGCAGGAGGATTGGTGCGAGTTCGAGACCAGCCTGGGCTACCAAAGTGAGCTCAAGGCCAGCTTCAACTGCATAGCGAGACCCTGTCTCAAAAAGACAAATAATAATAATAATAATAATAATAATAATAATAATAATAATAATATAAAAATAAATAAATTTAGAAGTGACTTACTGATTACTATTTTAAACAAACGCCCCCTTACCCCTTTAAGTGTTTACCATCTACTCGTGCTGAATCCTTCCAAGGAGATTGCTCCAGCATATTATCTCCGGGTCCTCACTTCGCTCCTTTTACCAAAAATTGCAAAACACAATTCCATCATGCATCTTAAGGGCTCCAATCATCAAAAATAGGAAAAAAAATCTTTGGAATAGCCAATTAAGTTGAATAAAAAAATCCACACAAGTGCGGTTTGATTGGGGCAGGAATTCACGCCTATGTTCCTGGTAATCTGATCCCGCTCCATGAATCCTTGTAGTACCTTTATGGAAATGATAAAGACTGAAATTGATCTTTAAGTAATGAAACAAACACATTTCCAAACACTTCAATGGTAAGTGCTTCAAGGCTAACAAAAGTTATTAGCGTTTACTGTGTTCTCTTTTTCTCCTCCTTTAGAAATGCGTGCTGTACTGGCCAGAAAAGAGGGGCATATATGGGAAAGTTGAAGTCCTGGTCATCAGTGTAAACGAATGTGATAACTACACCGTCCGGAACCTGGTCTTAAAGGTAAAATTATGTCCCTAGATCTAGATCAAAGTAAATGAGGTTGGAGGATTACATCTCTACTCTGAAATTATTTATCCTACTAAAAATAACAGATTCAGCTTTAATTAATTCAGGAGAAACTGTAATCATTCCCTTGCACTTTTCTCCACTGTCTACTCCTATTAATATGTGGAAGAATTAAATTAATGTAAGTAGACATTAATGAAGTTCATTTTATGGGACATTGGGCTCTTCTAATTTGCATTCGTAAAATACCTCAGATTTAACCTCTCAAACTCCCTTAAAGGAAGGCTTGCACTAGAGACTGAACCATGACTCTTTTAAATGTCATTTTGATCTAAGCAGATTTAAGGAAAGTCTGGAAGCTACGAAAGGGAAAATCTGCACTGGTGGGTGGCAGTGGGTGGCAGACAACCCTGAGGTGTTGATGAGCTTTTCAAAAACTTAGAGCCGCAGTCATTTATAGGGATTTTCCCCAGGCCAGCTTATGTCATAGAAAAATTATCTCATTTAATTCATTCCTCAACAGATGCTGAGGAATGTTCCTCAAGCTTTATTTTTGCATATCAAGAGTCATCGCCCTGAAAATGTCAATCCTAGCTGTAGCCTCAGTTCAGAGACAGACTCATCCCATAGGAGAAGGTGGAGGATAGATGTTTACTTGAAAGTCTGCCTAGGCCTACACTTACCAGCACATGTTTTTGACACAGGCCTGGCCCAATTGGGCAATGGGCCCACTCCCTCCAGCAGGGGCACTGGGTTTTAAGATCCTGTGTGCCTGACCTGTCACACAATGCGCTTCCAATCTAGGGATCCCAGGCAACTCCTTAACTGCTTGGATGACTTTCTGAGTTAAGTCCTGGAATTTGGGATACCTGCAGAAGTGTTAATAGTACTGAGGCTAATATGTTTATGAAATATGTTAGTTTGTATGTTTATAAGAAACTCTGAAGGAAGTTCATAGAGTACGAAACAGAAAACTGTATATCTCATTGTATAGCTATATTTCTACTAACCTTTTTATTATTATGACAAATTTTAAACACATATCTAATTTGGCCTGTGGTGCATATATCATCTGTGCTATAAATTCAGACATAGAGCTCTGCTTCATAGATGCAAGACTTCCAAACTTGGAGTTCAGTTTATTTACAGGAAAGTTTTCTCCCAGTGCAAGAATATTCTTTAGAAGTCTTCTAGATTTTTCCCCCTAGAAAAAAAGTGGCCAGGAAGACAGGAGTTCTGGAAGGCATTCAGTATTGTGTTTTAGGTGACTTTGAGTTCCATAAATGAATAAGGCACTTGGCGGTGGTTGCTATTTTCAGCAAGGAAGTCACACCCAACATGTGAAGCATTACTGGTACACCTCGTGGCCTGACCACAAAACTCCAGACAGTGCGCAGCCCCTTCTGCAGCTCATGCTGGATGTGGAGGAAGACAGGCTCACTTCTGAGGGCCGAGGGCCCGTGGTTGTACACTGCAGGTAAGTGGGAGCGACCTTCCTACCAAGACCAAGGTCATTATCTGTCGAGTCCCAGAGCAACTGGAAAGAGGATTTTGCATCCTGGATGCACTTTTGTTAGTAAACAAATATTTCTTGAAATTAGCTAACTTCTTAATATTTTAGTCTTAGTCTAGATGGTGCCCTGCAGAAATGACTCAAGACTTTTAGAACATTGTTAGCAAATAATTATGCAGTGGGCAAAATATAAATTTTAAATAAACGTTGTCATCTAGCTTAAAACCTATGTTGACTCATGGTCTCTCACCAATCTTGTGTTCCCTGGTTTCTTAAATTATCCGTGGCATTAGACCCTTACTAGCGTTGTCTTGGTAACACTGATGCTAAAAGGAAAACAAGGTGCTGCTACCACGCCATGGACTATAAAGCCAGGAGAACCACTTTAGCAGGTGTCCAGGGAAGGCTCAGTTCTCGTAATCTCCCACAACTGATACATTTTCCTTTATTTTCCTTCCAATGTGACCAAACTACCGGATTTCAAGTTACTTACCAACCACAGACCCTCCCTACTTCCCAAAAATAAATTAGACTGCTTTGTTTAATCCCAGAAGCCCTTAAGAGAGGATTAAGTATTATCTTTAATACATAAAGTGTGTTCTTTCAAATCATAACTTTAGCCTCCTTTTTTATAACTTTATGGATTAGTTAGCATAAAAGTTATTGTATGTGTACTTATTCCAAGTAGCACGATGCTGTCGCTAGCATTAGGCCTCACTCTAAACTTAGCTTGGAGTTGGGGGAAGACAACCTGGCTGTATTTTAGGGCTGACAGTGTCACCTCCCAAAAGCATGAGGCATTCAGGATATCTAAACTGACCTAGCCACTTCCCCTGAAAAACCAGGTCCCCTTCTGGTTGCTATTTCTATGAATGAGGCCTTCTTTTTCCAGTTCCTCAGCCTCCCATGCCGACAGTTATCTTTGGCCCTTCTTTCAGCTCCAGCTCAGAATCTAATCAGCCACCAGAATGGTTTTCCCTTCAAAGCCTCTCCTGTGATCACCGCTTCCTGTCCAGTCACCCCAGTTCAGGCCCTATGACCTCACCCATGTAGTTGAGAAGTAGTTGGCTAATTGCACACACGCAGCCTGCCCCCCACATCATCTGCCCTGCCCTGGGCTCTTCCCAATGAGTCCTTCCTAAAACTGCCTTTCATCACTCAGAGTCCTTGCTCAAAACTAGGGATGGGTTTCGTGTTTCCTAAAACAAAATTCCTTGATTTCAATCTGCTGTTAAAGTAGGTGAATTATCGAGATCACTGAAATTATTTAAGCAGACCTGGCCAAATAGCTCAGCGGATTAAAGCGCCTTCCAGCAGGCTCAAGGACCAGGAATTCAATCTCTGGGCCTGCCTTGCTGGCCCCGCCCCCGAGGCACGTTCAGAGGACAATTGCGACTGGGTGTGGTGGTGCATGCCTGTAATCCCAGCTCTGATGAGGCTGTAAATGTGCAGATCACTACAAGCCCTGTCTCAGGCTCATAGGGAGACCCTGAAAACCCGGTAGACCCTTCCCTAACACACACACACACACACACACACACACACACACACACACACAAAGAGAAAAAAGAAGACAAAGTAAGCAAATCACAGAACATAAGCTTATGTGGATATTTTCGGGAGAGGAAGTTCATCATTTTCATCAAATTCTGGAAAAAAAAAATTACTGAGACTGCCTTCCCTGTCTGTAAGCTTCTAAAGTACATTTACAATTTTATTTCCCAATCTTCCATTAAAATAATGTTGTCTTCCAGCCAATTTAGTATTATTATCACCACAAATAACACATTATATTCTGCATCAGTTCTAATCCTACCTGGAATATACAAGAAGCTATAAAGATATAAAGAAAAAACTAAAATGTTAAAATGTATTATGGTAAAAATCATGTTGCTATTAATCCCCCTGAAAATATTCCCTGTCCCTTAAAAAACACTTACCCCAGAGCTGAGGAGATACCGAGTGGTCTGAGCATCTGCTTGGCAAGTGCAGGACCTGAGTTCAATTCCTGGTACCACGTACTGTGCTAGTGACCAGAACTGGGTGTGAAGGCTGACAGAGTAGGATCACTAGGAGTCTGAACTGCATAGCAGGACCCTGTTCCAAATAAATAAATAAATGATTTTTTAAAACACCTTGTTTTTCTTGCCACTTTCCTAACTAGTTCTGGAAGTCCTTTCATGAGTATCTTTACAAGACAAGACCAGTATCTTAGTTACTTTTCTCTCATTGCTGGGACAAATACCTGACACCCAAAATGAAGGAAGGAAAGGTTTATTTAGCTCACAGTTTCTGGAGGTTTCAGTCCATATTTGGTTGGATTCAAGGCAGACTGCACATGGCAGAGAGCAAGCAGTTTATGGCAGTAGAACAGCAACAATGGCAACAGAGGCAAAGGACCAATCAGGGCAGCAGAGGAACAGCCTAAGTCTGTCTCTCTGTCGTTCTTTAAGTTACATCAGGCTCTCTGCCTTAGCCTATCCGCCTCAGGCCACACCTATAATTCCCAGAAGTATTCAGACTGATAATCTCATCAGTACTAAAACACATAATTCCAGTGACTCATGAGTCAAGTCTCAATCTATGGAAGTCCCCACCCTGTGACTGCATGAGGCTTTGGGAGGACAACTAGACATAAACCATAATAACCAGAAAAAAAAATATATAATAAATGCTGCTACTAAGGGCTGTCCAACAGAAAGATAATATCATAAAAACACTGCAGTGAGACCTGGCCCATCTTATTCGCCAAATCTGGTGCCATAAGACTTCAGGCCCTTCCAGAGCCAAAATGATCCCAGAAGTTAAACATTTAGAATCTCTTCAGGACACAGAGCGGGTCACAGTAGCACAACAAAGGACACAAAATGTGACTTCCAGAAGTGTTTCAGAAAGTGGCAAGGAGTACAAAGCATGGTTACAGTGAGGGGAAGTACTCTGAGAGGAACTGATTGCAATGTGTATTCTGTGCTTACGAATTTTGTTAATTTAAATGCATTTGTTGTTTTCAGCTGCACCTGATTGTTTGCCCTCCATAATAGCCAAAATGCCTGCCATTCATATATACAGTTTAAATGCTATTTTTCTCAGTGAAACACTTTATAGGAGCTTTAATGAAAACAGACTCATTCCTTCTGAATCCCTCTGTACGCATATTCAACAGGAAATAAATGTCAAATATGAGAAATTAATATTACTCAAATGCCAAGAAGGGAGAGATTAAGCCCAACCACAGGAATTGAATAAAGCCTCTAAATTAGAATAATACTGAATCCTTAATAAGGATTTTAAAAGGTGATTTGGAGGGCATTTCTGATTAAGAAAATTTTAATACTGATAGAAAAGTTAGAAAAGAACACATTTTTGGCAGTGATTCATGCAAATGAGAGTAATAGCTCATAAGGTGGAAAGAAGACAGTAAAAGCCACATCAGTTTACACATTAGTTATGGTCACATTTTGCAAGGTCATGAATGCCACGGTAAAGAAGTTGGACTCTATGCCATTCCTAAAGGGAGCAATCTACAAGTTTCAGGTAGAGAATTTTATTACTCAGTTTTCATCACTAGTACCAAAATAAGTGACATAAAAGAGGAAAAGCTCATCACAGCTGGCTCCGTTGTTTTCAAACCTGCGATGGGGCAGAAATATGGTGAGAATGTAGGGTGCATAAAAGCTTCTTATCTAGGGGCAGCCAGGAAGCAGAGAAAGAGGAAAAATTAGAGAGGAAAGGGAGCAGGAACAGGACACGCCCTTCAGAGCCATGCTCTGTGACCTCTGTCCTCCAACTCATCATCACCTCTGTCTTCGTTACTCTTCTCTTGTTGCTGGGACAAATACCTGACACTCATATTGAAGGAAGGAAAGGTTTATTGAGCACACAGTTACTGGAGGTTTCAGTCCATATTCAGCTTGCTCCAAGGCAGAGAGGCACATGGCAGAAAACAACCTTTCATGGTGGTGGGCAAAGAGCAAGAGAGTGAAGGGAGGAGTAGCAGCGGCTCTAGCGGCTAACTTCTCTTCCTTACCTTGAAGGGCAAATCACCTGCCCCAGAGGAGGTGCAGCACCCACACCCACAGCAATCAATTACTAATTCCAGAAGCTGCCCCATGACTGCATGAGGCTTTCGGGGGACACCTACACACAAACCATAACAACCTCTTGAGGGCCCATCAGCTGAGGATTCACCAGTCAACACAGCCGGCGGGTGCCCTCATAAGCCAATCAGCGCTTGCTGGTATTTCTGAATCTAATTTAGTTGACTATCAAGATTCACCACCACAGGAAAGATAGAATGAAGTTCTTATTTTAGAAGGATGAACGTAGCAGTTGTGTATGTCATGACTTAGCCCAGAAAAGACCTCGAGACTTGGAAACTATAATCACACGTATTGCTAATCATGAAATAAGTTAAAAAAAAAAAAAAAAAAAAACTCTACAGAAAGAAAAACATGGATTCTAAAAGCTCAGTAAAGATAGAAAAGGAAACAAAAAAATTGGTAACAGATGGTGAGAGAGGGGGAGAGGTTGAAGATGACTCCCGAGATTTCTAGGCTCAAAAGCTTGAGGCTGACTGGTAATGCCATTGAGGGAAAAGACCATTAATTCCATTTTGGATACACCAAAGGTAGGTACACTGAGCAAACACAAAATAGTAACAGTAAGAATTCCACCTAAGAGAAATTCAGTACAGATTTGAGCAAAAATTACATCAACACAAAGTGGTTGAAATGGGTGGAGGGGACGGTGCATTCCTCGGTTGATTTTAGGGACACATCCTCTAAGGCAGATCAATCTGTTACCCCTTCTTGATAACTGACTTGGAGATACATGCCTGCAGGCCCATCTTCTCTCCTACACTGACGTGCATATCTGGTTATTCACTGCATGTCTCCACAGCAGCCCACGGGCACCGCCACCACCAAATCAGCCCTTAGCACAGAATTCGCGCCCGGGATGCTAACTGCTCTCCCTGTCCTCCTGGACTCTTGCTTTCCACTTTTCTCACTCTGAAGCTGCAGTTGTCCTTCAGATTCACATTTGTGTTATGTCTGAACTTCCCCCCACCTTTCTATTGCCTGTAGTATACTTAAATTCAAGCCCTAGTCGGCCTTTTGAGAACAACTGTGCTATGTTTTCTGTCTTCTCCTTACCCATCACTTCCAATCCCACTCATCCTACGACTTACAACTGAGTGAAAAAATTTACTTTAAGCGCTTAGCACACGGCTAGGTTTGTAATTAATATTTTATTGGGATTACTATTAGTTGTAACTTAACTAGTTTAATGTAACTTTAATTAGAGTTAAAACTATCTTCTTATTATTTTTTCAAGCAAAGTTTAAACTGTGATACTTTCTCAGAATGAATTTCATGTCTTTGGTAAAAATGAACTTTAAAAATATTTTCATAATCAGAGATGAGATACAAAAGGTAACCATTCATGGGCTGACCAGATAGCTGAGTGGATTGAAGGGTAGATCCCCAATGTGCTGTGGCTGCTGCCCCACCCCTGGGGCTTACTAAAATGGTGACTAAAATTGGGCGGGGTGGCCCTTGGGAGGCTGAAAACAAGAGAATCACTATGATTCCCATCTGCATAGTGAGACCCTGTACTAAATACAATTTTTAAAAAGACAAAAACAAAAACTAACCTTCGGAAGTTGTTTTTAATATGACTGAAGACTGGCAACAGGGAAGCGGTTCACTTTTGACTGAAAGCTGTCTTTTGCCAGACTGCAGCTCTGTCACCCTTTGCCCATCTCTCCCCTTCTTTTGCTTTCCTTGTAGTGCAGGGATTGGCAGGACGGGCTGCTTCATTGCCACGTCCATTGGCTGCCAGCAGCTGAAAGAAGAAGGTGTGGTCGATACACTGAGCATCGTGTGCCAGCTTCGCATGGACAGGTCAGTGGCCGGGAGATTGTCGTGGACACTGGGCGCGGTGCGGTTTGTCACAACTTGATCAGATCTGTCTGACTTCATAAACATCCGTGGTTCTGAGGTCCTACTCTCTACAGAGATGCCTGTAAGGCACTTAATAATATGCGTCACATGATAAACGCATACAAGAAAACGTTCTGTAACCCAAACAACCGTCAAAAGCCGAAATGCCAAAATGTACATTTCTTCTTTCCTCATCCCTGAGACAGGTTATTTATTGTGTCCTGCATTCCTATTCCTGAATGTATACTCCACAGTTCTGCTTGACTTAACTGAGTCATTTGTTTTAGTTAGACCTTTTCCAATGAGGCCTATGTGCTACTACAAAGAGTTCCTTCTTTAAATATATCTTTTTTTAATTCTGGCAAAATGCACAAAACAAAACTCTTCACCCTAGCCCCTTTAAGTATGCAGTTCAGCGGTAAGTACATTCACATAGCTGTACAGCCAGTCTTTGGGACTTTTGTCATTCTACAAAACTCGGCATTTCTCACAGCCCAGCATTTAATATCCAGCATTGTACTTCTGTCTCTAGGAAGCTGATATTTCTAGGTATCTTCTCGCAACAGGATCGTACTGGATGTGTCATTTCCTACCTGCCTTATTTCACTCAATGTAGTATCCCCAAGTTACATCCAGGCTGTTGCATGTATCAGGTCATTTCCAGACCCGAACACTTCTCATATTGTCTGTCGTCTGTCAGTGGATACATGGTTGCTTCTACCTTAGGGCTATTGTGAACAATGCAGATATAAACATGGATACGAAAATACCTGTTTGAGAACCTGCTTTGAATTTGAGGGTGGGGATGATATGTACCCAAAAGTGGCACTCCTAGTTCATATGGTAATTCTTTTTTTTTGGAGGCACACTCATACTGTCTTCCATGGTGGCTGCATCATTTTACACACTTCTATCAGCGGATGCTGAGGCTTTTCATTTCTCCACATCTTTAACCAAAATATTTATTTTCTGCTTTTTCTTTGTAAGTGCCCATTCTAACAGGTACTTAGATGACTTGGCCATCGGTGTGATAATCTCTGCTTGTTTCATGAACAAAACAATGAGAATCTTCTCTTCTTTGCTCTGTCATTAAGCCTCTGAGTACGGATGGAAATTAGTCAGGACTGGAGAAAGGAAACAGATCGTTCTTGAGTGTGGTCAGAGGGGAAGATAAGCAGCATGCTCTGGTCAGCACCACAGCATGCTGTGGGCAAGAAAACGTGTCCTGGGTGGTGGAAAGACTGGGCTCTCTTTTTCCCTGTTCAATGTATCTTCCTCACCTCCTGCCCTCAGCATTGCCCTGTATGCTGGCAGGACAGCCTTGAGGAGATGAGTGAGGCCCCCTGCTGTCCTGGAATCAGCAGCCTAATGGACACGAATAGCAGAAAAGCAATGAGACCAAGATGATTTCAAAGAGGAATGAATACCATGACACAGTGAAGCAAGGAGGGGCACGGGAGTGGGGTCCCCTGCCCTAGAGCTCTATGACTTTGAGTTCCTGAGATGCAAAATCTTTTAAGATACATTCAGCAAATGTTTATCAAATGTCTATTGTGTGCTGCATGTTTAGAACTTCAAGAAAAGAAACAAAAGAAATGTTTGGAAAATTCAAAGAGATGATTTAGAGCAGATTCTGGCCCATGGTTAGTGTTCAATACATGCCTGCTATATTAGCCTCTGGGGACAGATTCCCTGAGTTTGCTCCTTAACTTCCAGCACTTTCGGCTTGTGTGTCCTTGGGCGAGGTACTGGAGTTCTATGTCTTGATTTTCTTATCTGGAAAATGGATATTATAGTATATACCTCCATTGCTGTTGTAAGGATAAAAGACATAATCTATGTAAAGTGACTGGCACATAATTTGTATTCAGTGAAGTTTAATCAGTTACCAATATATGTGACAAGTGAAGAGACATACTGTCTAAGGCAGATGACTCCATGAACCCTCCAAGACAGACTGTTTGTATTCAATCTACAAATTGGACACACTAATAGAGATTAGATTAGATATAGATACACATATAGATATGGAGGTAGACATGGATATAGATATAGATAGGGTTACAGGAACATTTAAATGACGTTAAATCTGTTACGTACTTAAAACAGTCCAAGCACATTTCTTACCCTCTCTACTTCCTCCTTTGCCTGCCCCATGTAACTGTTACCAAAAATATTTTTTTTCTGTACATAAGAAAGTCACTTTAAATTATCCTTCCTCCTTCTTTTATACTTCTGTTGGTCTTTTAAAACCTCCTTGTCATCATCCACTAATGTTCACCCAAGCTGCAATAGGTCCTCCAGATTTCAGGACCTATTTTTACCCAGGAGAGGGTTCTGAAGTCAGAGGGTAACAGCCAGCATCCGGTTAGTCCAAAGCCGCTCCCACACCAACCTCTGTCTCTCATCCTTTCATGTCTGTAAGTAGGACCTGAGTTTCTCAGGGCCTCCAGCCCACACGGTTTTCTACTAAGACCAGAAGTGCACGGGTGTAAAATGATTCAGAACCAGCTTGACCTCTGGCGACACTGTCCTGATGCTGTCTAGAGGAACATACAGAGACATAGATTTGCCTCGCTTTCTGCTTTGGCTCTTGTTACTATGCACTGTCGCCTCTCTTAATCCCTCTCATGTCCCTCCCCCCTCAGACACCCTGACCTCCACCTCAGGCTCCGCTTTCCAGAACATCCCTCTGTCCGTTTCACCAAACTGGCTTCTGATTTTAAATAGAAAAACAAACACATTTGTAAGCCCTATCACAATGTCTCCCCTATCTACTTCTTCCTTCCTAGAGCCAATGTTCAGAAATTTTGGCCTTGGCCTTGCATCTCCACCAAGGTTTTCCCACAGTGCTTGTCTTTGCACTCCTGATAGGATCTTCAAAACACGCATTCCTCCGCTGATCTGCAGCCTATAGTATCCCCACCCCCTAGATTTGAACTACTGCCAACATGTGTGTTGAAATCATCCTGATTTATTAATAAAGACCCGCTCCATATAAATTCTTTCTGAGCAGCTGCATCTGTTGTTTATGAAACAGATGCTCTCCTGCGTATTTTCCTTGGAAGGTCTCTCCTTCAGCTTCCTTCCTTCCCGAAGCTTAATAGAGACTTTCTTTCTCTGGTCACTTTCTTCAGCTCAGCGCTCTCCTGATGACTATCAGAAGCAAACTGAAACACTTCTCTTCTTTCCTTCACGTCATCTTACTTCTTTCCCTCCCTCGTCTTTCTGGATTCTTGCTCCACATCAGCTTTCTCTCTCTTTTTTTTTTTTTCATCAGCTTTCTCTTGACACATCTTATCTTTTAAATTTTAATTCTCAGATTGTCATTGCCACCATCTTTTACTCAGGCCATTCAAGAAACAACTAATCTCAGAAATCCGGATGGCTGTTTCTCTTCTGTTATAGTACATCTTTCTTGATCTGTTCTTCAAACCCTGCTCACATATTTGGATTTTACTGGCCATCTTCCCCTTCTGTTATGGATCTGTTTCCTCCATTCCAGAACATCATATTCACTTGATCTAATCATGGATTTCCACCATGGTTTTCAATGTGTTATCCTTCATGTGGCTCCCAAAATAAACCCAAGATTAGGGAAAGATTTGTTCTTTGGCCTCAGTTTTTAAAATGAGAAAACAAAGAATTAAAAGGATGCAATGAACCTACTTAGAATCCAACCCTTCTCATCTCTAACTATGGATCTTAGAGAAAAAAGTAAAGAGGTCCTTGCAGTGCTTATAGCGAAATCGATTGAGAAAAGTAGATCTCTTGGATAGTGCTCTGCTAATGAAAAGAATGAAATGACAGCAAAACATCATAATTTTAAACAGTATTTAATGTGAACGAAAGCTGTTTTATGAATAGCTGGGTTAAGAGTATTGGATGCTTCCAACATAATACAATTTGAGTAACACAAAAAAATTGCTTTAATCCAAGATATCTGTCTAGGGAGAGTGCCTGAAATATCAGTCTATATTGAATGTCTGCCATTTCAGAGTTGTCTGTAGTTAGATTTCTTTTTGAAGCTCAACCAGCTTAGGGATAGGAGGTAAAGGTAACTCTCTATATCCCCTTAGCTGTTCTCTCTTTAAAAGAGATGATGCTCTGTGCAATACAACAGCTAGCGAGGTTATAACTCTGCACCTTATAAGTGTATTCAGAACTTGGGTTATGATGCAGGGAAGGAGAAAAGAGTGTTCCACATGCTATGCACACCCTGATGAGGCCCATAGCCAAGGAGACTGGCCAACAAGCTCTGTGTGCAGAAGAGTTCTAGCCCAGGCTGCCTCAAGCAGGGTCAGAGTTAAGGGTAGGGTAAGGGTTAGGGTGAGGGTTAGGTAGGGTTAGGGTTAGGGTTAGGGTCAGGTGCAAAATAAAAATGAGGTTCTTCTTATTTAAAAGTCCTATCATATTTCTAGATAGTGATAGCAGAGTGTGAATCCCAGTGCAGGATTCTGCTCACCACAAGGGGAAGAGGTCTGTATGGCTATATGCATCATAAACCCTTGAAGTTTGCCTCATTTGGAAGTGTTGTTAGCCCATTTGTTTAAGAATCCTGTGTCCTGTGTTACAGATTCTAGAACTTTCTGCACAGAGTGGTGCTCCCAAATCATGCGGTCATTCATTCCTTCAACCATCATTACCAAGTACCTCTACTAAACGTGCACCCAGCACCTGGGTATAGAACTGTGAATGTCCCTGGTACTTTTCCCCAAACTGTATTCTGCAAGACGCTGTTCAGTGAAAGATCAGTTGTTGAGAGCCATCTAAGTGCCAGGCCTTCTTACATAGCACTCTGCCAAAAATAAGTTTTCAATTAAATTTGAAATAAAAGCTTTATGTTTTATATCTTAGTACCCTTGTCCACTTAGAAATTCACAATAAACCAGGAGCTGGGGTGATAGCTCCACGGCACAAGTGCCTATTTGGCAAGTGCAAGGTCGTGAGTTCAAACCCCAGTCCTGCCCCCCAAAAAAATAATAATAATAAAATAAAGTAAAATGAAATGCTTTACTGGGCATGGTGGCACACTCCTATAATTCCAGCACTTGGGAGGCTAAGGCAGGAGGATCAGTGTGAGTTTGAGACCAGCCTAGGCTACAAAAGTGAGTTCAAGACCAGCCTGAACTGCATAGCAAGACCCTGTCTCAAAAACAAAACAAAAATCCAGAAAGCCCTCCAGCATAGAAATCAATTTAAATTTGCTTAAGGGCTCCTCTATATTAATCTGACAACAAACAACTTTGCTCAAGCATCACTGAAGTGGAAGAAAAAGCCTTGTCCTAGAAAGCATAAAGTATTCTCCCAAGAAGTTTGGCGATGAGCAAAAGATCTGAGAGGAAGTAGTAATTTCAGCCTGAACATGGACCATTAAATAAGTGAAAGGGAGAAGTGAGAAAAGCTAAGAGAAACACCCAGCTAAGTATAATTAGGACTCTAAGAGCTAGGGCCTATCTGTGAGAAGGCTGAAGTTTTGCCAGGCTCCTCAGGTCTTCTAACCTTTCCTGCTCTTTTTGTCAATGGCTTCCACACACCAGTGTTGCAAAGCTGCACGCGGTGCATCTTCTCTGCACTCTGCCCCCATCCCTTACAGCTGTGTCCTTAGGGAAGTCCTAACGTGGCTAACAGCCAAGAAACAGACCAGGCTGTGACTTGGATATGTGAAATCTGGACTATTTCAGGAGACATCAAGACTCTGAGCAATAGATAGGATCAAAATCCTAAGTCAGCCTCCCTAAAGAAAGAATCACCATGCATAATAATTGTTATTCAACAGGACAGATACAGGCCACATGTACTCAAATTACACATTTACATTTTAGCAGTAAACTCAAATGATTGGGTTAAGGCATGGTGCGTTACACTGAGTGGACGCTGCTAGTAAGACAACAATCACAGAGCCATTTGGTACAGTGCTCCTTTCTCTGGCAAGACTTTATTATTGTTGGCTGTCGTGAAACTTCTATTAATAGACCTTACAGTTCCCATGGCAGAGTCTTAAGTCTGTGATTCTCCTTTTAGTAATAATTTTGAGCACACTTTTAGCTAAAATAAGATTTCTTTTCTCCCTAACTAGTTCAGATTCAGTGCAAAGCACCCACGAGTGTTTTATGTAGAAGAGTATTAATGAATCATCCCCGCGTGCCCATGGTATTCATTTTTAATTAAAAGATGAAGGGAGGCCCGGCAGGATGGCTCAGTGGTCTAAAGCGCCTGCTTAGGGAAGCTTAGGCGGCTGCTGGGACCGCGGTTCGATCCCTGGCACCACATGCTGCGCCAGCCCTGCCCTCAGGGCAGGCTGAGCCAGCCACAAAAATACATAAACAAACAAAAGTTCTGAAACAAGAAAAAAATAAAATAAAAAATTCTAAAAAAAAAAAAAAGGTTAAAGGGAGATAATGCAGTCATTGGATCTGAGCATCATCTGTTGGGCAGACGAGCAGGCAGTCCCAGAGAAGAGGGATCAGGAATTCTGGACCAAACGTTGAGGAGCTTCATGCCGGCACTGGGTCTCACCCTGCTGGGTTACCACTTGCTCACTCAGCCCCTCTGTACATAGCAAAAAGAGAGAGGATGCTTAGCCATCACAAGGATCCTTTGTTAGGAGGGCAATTTTTTTTTTGTCAACCTTTATCCAATAGTTGTATTTTGAATGCTACAGTCCTTGCACATTGGTTTGCATCCTAGAACTCAAAACAGCACCTATCCCTGCACGCCATACTGGCCCTGCCCTTAGAACATGCCAGTGAGTGATCGAGACAGGGTGTGCCTATAATCCCAGCACCTGGGAGGCTGAAAATAAGAGCATCACTATGACTCTGATCTATGTAGTGAGACCCTGTAGACCCTGTACTAAATACATTTAAAAAAATAGCCCCTGTATGTATCTGAAAATTAGTGATACAAATACTGCAATGTATAGTGATTTGGTCTAACAATAATGTGGTGCACATAGAGGGGAAGACTTCTCCAGCGAGGCTCCAGCAAGGTGCCTCTGCACCCTAGACTCAGAGACTGAGGACCGACTATCTACAGGCTTTTAACGCCCCTTTCAACAATTACTTTCTTTAAGCTGAGCCTTAAACCTTTACTTTTGTGGAGAACAATAAGATGGCAATGATCTGCATAACACTTACCCAATACCCACTAGGGCAGGGCTCAGACAGGTTTCCTCAGGAGCGTCAAACAGACTGTTCATTCTGAAAAGAGGCTCTAAGGTTACAAAAGTTAAGTTATGTATACGCAGTCACAGAACACATTTGGTCTTTTTTTCACACTGAACATGTAAGTTGGCTCAAATTAAGTTGGCTAATTTCGGATTTGTTTATTTCCCAAAAGGCTGTTATTTTCTGGGGTGGGAGACCTAAACAGATGAAGCATAGCAAGAAAAGCTCATGTTCTCATACTTTGACAAAACCCCGAACTGGTTTCTATAAAAACTAGGATAAATGGTTTTTCTTTGATGATTTTACTTTAGATTATATATAATTAAAGTGCGGATATGATGCATTCGGCGAACTTACTATTGGCCACCATGGTTGTGATAAAGGCTACTGAATCCCATCTTCCTATTAACAAACATCTACAATACATGTGTGTCAACAATTTCCAAAATGTGGGTGGAAAAAAAAGGGTGCAACTTTGTAGCTAAGGACAGTATAATCATTCTCATCCTTACAAAGCCCTTCTATATCTTACTTAAATCTAAGTTGTTGTAACATTGACTCATTAAAAATTCTAATTGTTGAGTGAAAATAACCAATTTCCACCCTAAGTAGGTCCAAAAGAGACTCCTAAGGACTGTCAATGGACACCAAAGCTGCAGTATGAGATAGTGAGAAAAGATTATTTCACAATGAGTGTGAAAGAGAAACTCACCACTTTAAAGAATAATAATGGCCTATAGAAATACAGTGGCCCAGAACACGCAGGGAATGCATCATAGATGATAGAGGAAAAAGACTCAAAAAATGTTGCTTAGTCAGGGAAGACAAGGACAGATTCTACTGCAGCTTGTAGGCAACTTTTTCTCAGTGTGTTTCTTTTAATCTCATTGGTACCTCTGGACACTGGAAGGATTTGAAAGTGGAATTTAAGAAGTAAAACATAGAGTATCTGGCGCCAGGAGTTTTTTGGGGTTTTTTTTTTTTTTTCTATTTCTTTTCTTCTCCCCAGAAGCAAGAAATAATTCATCTAATACTCCTTTTTGAGAAGTAGTGATGAAGTCTTTGTACATCTTTTCCTTGGAAGTCCTAAATTGGGATGATGGCCAAAGTCCTCACTTTCGCCTTCCAAACAGGATTTTTTAAAATGTTTCTAGTGTATATCATATCATTGTGTAAATGTTTCAATTAGTCACTTTAGTTCAATGATTTTCTTTTTCCTTGTCTATAGCAATTTTAAAGAAGAGGTATATTTGTCATGAACTTCTTAGGCTGATATTTGCCGTCCAACATGTAACAAAAGTAATTTCAAATCTAAATTTTTGACTTGTTGCTATAATGTTACCAATGGAGTCTTTTATTTATTGGTATGTCTCTGCCTTGCCAACCAATCACAAAGATACTCTTAATCAGTGAATTTCCAAAATCTCACTTGAAGATCAGGAATTTGGCATTTTGGCTCACTTATTTTATGGCTATTTAAAGATAATAGCCTAAAAATTGATGTCCTCTTGGCCTTACAGTTTCTTGGAGCATAAGGAGAGCTCTTTGTAAAAAATAGTTCATGCCAATTGAGTGTTCCAAGGAGGTTGCTGGGACAATGCTTTCCTTCCTCCCAGCTAGGAGTTAATTGAGGTTAACCTGAGTATTCACCAAATGGCCAGTTTTCAAGGAGAACAAGTAGAACTCAAGACAGACTAGAGTTGTCATTGAATTACTGTATCATTTGATCAGCACTGGCTTTCCTGCCCTATAATATGTTAGGACACACCTACTTCAGAGAAATGCTCACCACGCCCGGTCAGAGTCAGTCGCACTTATCTTTAAATTCTCCCTTCTCATGACATCTGTGCAAAGACCTGGGAAAACCTCTGGTGGATCAGTTCAGATGTGCCTTGCAGCTGGATCCGGGCAAGGCAGCCGACTTAGCCTCCCTAGACTCACGCCCAGACCATCGGCGTGTGACCCAGGAGGCACATTAACATTCACACCTTTTGTTCTAAATTTACTGTACCAAACTTTACCAAAAGAATTCCAGATTTGAAAATAATAAAATGCAAAGGAGCTTACATTCCATTGTTAGCCCAGAAGTGAGTCACCAGTGCAGAATTTCTTCTGTCTGCTGATTAGAGCGGATATGGGCCGGGCAGCACAGCAGGAAGGCCTCTCTCTGTGTGTGTGTGTGTGTTTGTGTGTGTGTGTGTGTGTGTGTGGTCACAAAGAAGTCATGGTTTTAACTTATTAAAAACCAAAACCAAATCTCTCTCTCTCACTCTCTCTCTTGGAGTTCTTGTACTTTTTTTTTCCAATATGCTCTCCCACCAGTAAAGTGGAAAAAACTTGGTGTTTGCCCTTTAACTTGTGTTTACCCCCAGCTGAGAGAGCTACGTGCTTTGCTGCATGGAAACTGATCTGGGGGCTTGGCAAGGCTCATGCACTATGAGATACCTGATATCTCTAGAAGAGTAGCGTATCTGAGTCCTTTCTGGCCTGATCGTATGCAGTGCTCCTATTCTGCAGCCTCAAAGAAATCAGGTGTACCCAGCCAATTCTCCCTTTGCAATGTAGGAAGCCACCTTTTTTCCAAAGCATGGGATGGGCCATAGTTAAGCCAAACATAAAATTTATCACCCAAACCAAGGCACCTCTGTGAATGAAAGCTGCTCTTTCTAAAACTCACATCAGAATAACCGCAGTAAATCATGTGGGCTCCAAGAAGCCCCAGAATGCATGGTCAGACTAGGGAAAGTTAACTAAGTGCCTCCGTGAGGAGTAGGAAGAGCAGTGGGCATCTATGTGCTGCTTGATAAAGGTCCACCAGTGTGCTAAGCATTTTGTGAGTTATGTCATGTAAGCTTTGCAAAGCTTGAAACCTTATTAGGTAAACACTCCTTACCAGGCCAGTGAATCATGGAAAAATTTTAGCAGACAAAATCTTCCACAGAAAACTAATGTCAAAGACTAATAAAAGGCACAACTGCCCTGATGAAAGCCAAGATCCGTAGCTAATCCTGAGCACCAAACTTCTTCCTCTGCTCTGCCAAGGCTTGGAGTCTCCTGTGGCCTATGGCTTCCTGGGAATTGTGAGAACAGCTAGGGGCTAGACCATGATTGGTGTCACTTTTTTAACCTTCACAACTCAAGATGACGTCAGTCATTAATATAATTTTATTAACTAGGAAACCCAGACTGGGAGGAATTAAATGATTTGTCTAAAATCATGTAGCTAGTAGATTCACAAGCAAGGATTTATGCCTGAGCATCCAGATTCCAAGCCACTATTTTCCACTGCATTTGCTGCCTCCTTTACAGTTCTCTTCTGGACTAGTGAATATTTTTTAAAACATTTGGATTTTCTATCTACACGCCCCTGACCTGCACAATCCTCCTTTATCACCAGGCTGCTTCTTAGGTCTGCAGGGCCTCTGGAAGACTCCTCCTAGAACTTCCTAGCCATTCTTGTTTGACCAGACAGCACCAAAGAATGCCAATAACAACCACGAGAGCTAATGTTTATGGAACTATGGCATTTATATGAACTTGCCTAGAAGCTAAACACTTCAGAGGAAGCATTCTATTTATTTTGCAGAAAACAAAATGCTAAGATGGAGAACTGTTACTTTACTCACTATTTCAGACAAGAAAACACAGCGCTGTGAAGATTAGGCAACAAGGTAAAGCAGTGGTAGAGATAGGATTCACCTTGACAATACTGTATGAGTTTTTGTTTTGTTTTGTTTTGTTTACCCAACATGCTTTGTTCCCTGCAGTGATGAATTTGACATTTTGCATTTCAAATCCTTGGAAGCCTAACCACTTTATAAGAGTTCCCTGGCCATTTTTATGTGACCTTCCCATTTTTTATTAATTCATACTCAGTGGCAGTTGCTGTGGCTCAAGGTATTATATTTCCTCAGAAGTAGATTTGTGCATTAGGAGAATTTCCCTAATATAATATGTTTGGCATTAGTGGTAATTTTAGGCATTCTGTTTAATGATAGCCCAAGTATTATGGGCTTGGTAGCCTACACTACTCTGAAATATTATCTGGTCCACCACAGAAACCTTTTAAAATCTTAGCCTTGATTAAGTTGAAACTATTACCACTGGAAGAAAAAGATTATTTTGATGCCTGCTTTATACATGGGAGTTGGATGATGTCTTTTATTTATTTATTTATTTTTGTCTTTTTGAGACAGGGTCTTGCTATGCAGTTGAGGCTGACCTTGAGCTCACTTTAGTAGCCTAGGCTGGTCTCGAACTCACAACAATCCTCCTGCCTCAGCCTCCCAAGTGCTGGGATTACAGGCGTGAGCCACCACACCTGGCTGGATGATGTCTTTTAAAGAAATACAAATAGCATCCTTACTTCTAATTTTTCCAGAGCCAACCTGCATTAGGAACTTTGCATCAGCAACGTGGACTTAGATTTCAGCAACTTCAGAGAACCCTCTCTGGCCCAAGAGATATCTGAGACCAAATCAGAGTTAAACTGGACAAGCTGAACTGCCACAGAAGTCTCTTGAAAGTCCCAACTAACTTTATTCATTTATTCCATAAAAGTGTTTTGCATATAGACACTGCACTAATTTCCTGGGTTTTTTTCTTCCTAGAATCAGGCTATGAAAGGTCCATGCCATCCCATAGTGGAATAATATCTGAAGGGTACTCCTAGGTGTTCAGTGCTTACAAGAGGCAATAAACTATTCTCTATGTTATATTCTATCTATGAAATACAAAAATTATTTTCTAAAATAATTATCACAAGTTTCTGAATTTGAACCACACTCCAATGAATGTACCTTAGAGTATGATTTCTTTTAGTCCACAGCTTATCAGGTTCCCAGTGACATAAAAATAGCATGTCTGTGATAACCATGTAATAGGTAATCTACTTGGCCTTGCAACATTAAATGCTTTTCACTGATGCAAATAGGAAAAGATTAGGACCTTACGGTTACCTTAACTGAAACTTACCTTAACTTCCACAACTCAATGGGGAACAGTTTTAGAACATTATTAGACAGTATGTAGTATAATATTAAATTATTTTTTTATTTTATTAATTTTAATGAAACAAAATAGTAAACAGACAGTTTCAGAACAGATTAGTAGGGCAGTTACAGTAATTAGTACATTGTATATTGCTGTCTGCATAGTAGTTGCTCATAGTAAGAGTTGCAGACATAACATCTTGTCTAAACACTATTAGTACAAATCTTTCTTCTCATTGAACTAAGAGAAAGTAGCTGTATATATGGTCCAATACCATAATAGTAGTGGATTATCAGCAGAGCTGGAAATGTCAGAAACTGTTAACTTGAACCTTTTATGACTCAGCTTAAATTATTCATTTAATAAAGACTATTTTAATCCTGTGTTTTACTATATTTTACAAATGAGTAGATAAGATTCAAGGTACCTGTGCTATCTGGACATGAGGGATATATTTACTGATAAGTAAGGACTCAAGGGCTGGGGAGATAGCTCAACAGTCTAAGCACCTGCCTGGCAAGTGCAAGGACCTGCATTCAATCCCAAGTACTATATGCCATGTCAGACTCAGAGCGCCAGGTACACCATGCTGGCACTGAAACCAGGTGTGGTAGCACACATGTGTAATCCCAGCACTGAGAAGGCTGAGCCTGGAGGAAGTGTGAGCTGTAGAGCAAGAACCTGTACCAAATAAATAAAATTTTGAAAAAGAAACAAAAATAATGATTCAATTCATAAGCACTTTGTGCTGAGAATAAAAACTAACAAGATTAAATTAGCAGAGGAGCCAGGGAGATAGCTCCATGGCACAAGTGCCTGCTTGGCCAGTGCAAGGTCATGAGATCGAACCCCAGTCTAACACACACACACACACACAGACACACACACACACACACACACACACACACACAGATTAAGTTAGCAGAAAGGAAGTCCTCTATTTTCAAAAATTCAATAGCAGAAGTACAGTATGGGAGAAATCTACAACATTCACATTCAAAGAAATCTTGCTGACTTTTTAGTTAACTTATGTTTTCAAACAGTACCCTAAAACACTTGCGGAGGCCCAGGCACCATGCAGGCATGGTGGATCCTCCTACTGGGTGCTCCAACAAATGCCAATTCATTCATCTGGAAGGTGTAACTCCAGGGAGAAAATGTGTTCCCAGGTTTGAGCACGTCGGCAGTAGACACAGCACTCAGAGGAGGTCCTATGTGATGAATTCGCCTATGGAAGAAGGCGGCGGGATTGGTGAGTGATGGGGAAGCCAGGCAGGGCAGAAATGCTGAGTAACCACAGGATGTTTAGTCTAGAGAAGAAAAGATTACGGGACTTTGATGGTTGTTTTCCAGTATTTGGAGAGCTATTGTGCGACTACAGGGGAAGCCTTGTGCCTCTTCTGGATTATTTCAGTGAGCAAAAGCTGGAGTAGAGATTCATCCTGAAGCCTTCAGGAGTTTTTCTGTCAACCTCAAAAAGCCTGTCTCAGAGGCACCATGGATATGTGCGTTCCAGCAGAGGCTTAGTGACCGTCCTCATATATCCAGCTCCCTTCTGGAAAGTTAGAGTGGGTCAACAACTGGGATGAATGCTTTTTGAGAATCCCTCTGATTTCAATTCTTTCACTTGTGTTTTCCAGTCAAAGTGCAAAGTAACAGAACTCTTCCTATATTCCTGAGGCCTTCAGAGTGATTAGAAGCTTTGCACCTTTTATGTTTTGCAATCTTCCTCCTCTTTGCTGGCTGACACCACCATTACTTAGCTAATGGGCTATCATAGTCAATCTGTTCCAATCATTCAAAGACATTGCTGACCACCTAGGGTAAAATGGTTCTTGAGACCTAGGTTATGTCTCCATTCATGCACCATAGGACATGTAAACACCAGCCTTGACCAGAACATACAAGAAAAGGAAAATTTTGCCTCAGTGTGAGGTAAATGGTGGAAGGAAGCTCACAGTTGAGAGTCCAGGGGCCCAGCGGGATGGCTCAGTGGTCTAAAGCGCCTGCTTGGGAAAGCTTGGGTGGCTTCAGGGACCGCGGTTCAATCCCTGGCACCACATGCTGCGCCAGCTCTGCCCTCAGGGTGGGCTGAGCCAGCCATAAAAATGAGTGAGTAAACAAATAAAGGTTCTGAAACAACAACAAAAATAAATAAATAAATAAAATTTAAAATTCTTTAAAAAAAAAAAAAAGAGAGTCCAAAGGATGGAGCCTATGCGAGGTTCCCCACACATCCCACAGCTTAAGGCAAGTCTTAGGGTCCCCTGAGGAGTGCAAATGCCAGAGGAAGGGAGGTACCTCTCAGCTCCTTGGAGCTGCCCTAATATTTACTGTGGCTGCGTCTCCCCAGCTGCACCATCCAGGGCGGCTTCTTCTGACACCTGCTTCGTTCTCAGATGTGCTAAGAAAAGAAAAAGTTAGCACATCCTCCGCTGGCCCATTGTAAACTTTTGTCTAAGGAGAATTTGATCAACAAAGTGTAGAACTCTGGAGGAAAGGACTCACGAAATATTTCTGCCATTACATCTCTGTCATGGGAAAACTATGAATTTACCTCTTTGTTTCTTGACAAACACATCATTTGGTCATCATGTCTAACCTGCCTATGGAATCACTGTTTACACGGCTGAAATCTTACTCGTTTAATATTTATAAAGTTGGCAAGCAAACATGGATACAAGTTCATTTTTAGTTATTGTCATTAACCAGAAATTATGTGATAGTCAGGCAATGTGTCTGTTTTTTAAGTTGAAAAGCTTAAGTGATTTGAAAAAAAATTTTTTTTGTTTTGTTCATTGTCTTTTTGAGACAGGGTCTCACTGTGCTGCTCAGGCTGGCCTTGAGCTCACTTTTGTAGCCCAGGCTGATCTCAAACTCACATTGATCCTCCTGCCTCAGCCTCCCAAGTGCTTGGATTACAGGCATGCACCATCATGCCTGCCTTGAAAATTATTTTGAATGCTACTAGGAAAACCTGGCTAAAACATAGTATTAAGCTAAAAAAAAATTAGTTGTGTGATTGCAGAGTTGCAGAGACTTTTATAGGACTTCAAATAGTTACTAAAAGTAACAATGATACTGGTAATCAGTGAGTAGTAAATATTAAATATGATTTGTATTAATCATATTTTATATTTTTTTCAAACTAAAGAAGCATAACTGTAAGTGAAGCATTGTGGGGTTTTTTGGTTTTTGACAGGACTGGGATTCAAACTCTTGACCTTGCACTTGCCAGACAGGCACTTGTGCCATGAAGCTATCTCCCCAGCCCCTAACATTGTGGTTTTTTGAAGTAGGCAGCTGCTTCCCACTAAAGGGAAAGCTGAGCAGTTATGAAGACAGTGACGGCAACTAGTTAAGGACCTGCTCATTATCATATTTAAACACCTAGGCTAAGGACTCAGGAGATAGCCCAGTGGAACAGGTGCTTGCCTGGAAAGTGCAAGGTCCTGAGTTCAATCTCTGGTACCACCAAAAAAAAAAAAAAAATCATAAATACCTAGGCTACTCAGAATATAGTTGTTTCCCTATGAGATATACTCAAATAAACAAATCCAGGGTAGACTCTCCTTTTACTTCAAAAAAAAAAAAAAAATCACAGCAGACCTTTATTTGGTTAACCTATTTCTGTCAGCTTTGATCCATCATTTAACAAAAGATGAGTGGTAAGTGGCCATGAAGTGAGGCTGACACTCCAGCTACACTGAAAGGGCTTAACCTACATAACAGCGTTACAAAGTAAGTTCTGCTGCTGTCCTGCAGAGAGGAGGAAACTGAGAACTAAGGAATTTGTGCAAGATGGCACAGCTAAGAATGGCCAGAGGAGAAATTTGAATTCAAACAGCCCACTGGTTTCAAAGTCTGTATCATCTCACTGTAGTGATACCTAGGTTAAAATTTAAAATTAATCACATCCCTTGCATACCAAGCACTGTATGAAGCCATACATAGGTAATAGATAGATAGAGGACTGATAGATGAGAGAGAGAGAGAGAGAGAGAGAGAGAGAATCCAGTGTTGCTCAGTGATGAAGATACATCCTGAGAAATGTGTAGTAGTTAGGCAGGTTTGTTGTGCAAATACGATAAAGTATGTGACACAAACTCTGAGAGCCTAGCCTACTATACAACAACACATTTGGTATAGCCCAACGGTCGTAGGGCCCTGATGAAAAATCCACATGACATGAACGCAAACACAAGAGAGAGTGATGCAAACGCAAGATGCAGTAAGCATGAGAGGTGAGATGCTGCTCCTGGCATAGACAGCTTCCTCTTGTATGATAACTTCTTTTAATATAAATAGGAATGCAAACTAAAATAACAGAAAATGAGAGCATAATAAATACGCTGCCCAGTCACAGGACCCTATGTTGTCATGGTATGTATTGTGAGGTATACAGAGTTGTATGTCCTGTACTTTTACATGGCTGGTAGCACAGAGGGTTTGATCACAGTAGGATCTCTACAGACACATGGGTAATACGTTGTGCTGTGAATGCCACACATGACTGTGTCATCATATGAACCTCACAGCCTGGGGCACTTGCATACAGTAAGAGGAACAGCAATGGAATCATTACTCTGTATGTCTTCGGCACAATGTGCTAACTTGAATGTACACATTGTCTCCGGATTGTGAGACGGTAGGATGACGATAAAATGATGTTCTTTTATGGTATCTTCCTTGTAGGGGTGGAATGGTTCAAACCAGTGAGCAGTATGAATTTGTGCACCATGCTCTGTGTCTCTATGAGAGCCGACTTTCAGCAGAAATTGTCCAGTGACCCACTGAAGATGTACCAGATCACTGGTTTCCTGGGGTGATTAATGAAGCTGCCCCTCTGAGGCTGCTTGAAAGAGCTTCCTGCAGTGGAAGGGATGATGAGCTTTCAAGCCAACCTGTGGCATGGACTGCGGAAGGCTTGGCGACGTACGCGAGGTCGCCAGCCCCTTGTGTTTAAGAATACGCCTATAAGCATCCCCCAAATCATTTGAAGGTCCTATGCTGATGAGGTATGACAGATTTCCCACACCACCTAGGGTGGATTGCGTTTTGTCTCTACTATCTGCCGCCAGGGATGTACATGTGCACTCTTCAGTGGCAACTGCCATCAGGCGATGTCTGGAAGAGCTACCGAAGAAACCATTACTGTAGATGCTTTCATGTTTGTAGAATCTGTTTTGTGAGTGGATGGCCAGAAGTTCACCCATTCCTGTGTTAAATGCTCCTACCTGTCTCGGTTAACAGAACCTTGCTGCTAACATTACAAGAGACAGATAAATGGATTTTTAACAAATAAGGTTTTGTTTTTTGAAGAAAAAAAAAAAACTAAAGCAGTAACTATTTTATAAGGAAATGTGTCTTGGTAATATTATCTATTACATGTGTATTTACAGTACCTCCTGTCAATCAATTACAGAGCACAATCATTGTCAATGGATATATATGTATTTATTCTCTTATTAGGCATAGATGTGGTTTCTGCTCCAGAACTCTATCTACTATATTTCTACATTGTGACTTGTTTTACTTTAAAAGGGAAAAACCAATTTGTAGCAACTACAAAGTACCACCAATTTTAAATACTTGTCTCCCTTTTACTAAGAAGGGATTTTTGAATATGCTATCTACCTGGAATCCCTCTCCCACTAGAAGGCTGGTGCCTGTGGGGTTGATGCGACCTGGTTCTTCATAAGGACGCTGCCTCGTATGTTCTTACATTTCTGAAGAGGCTGAACCTCAAGAGACAAAATTAAAATAACTACACTCAGCAAACACCTAGCTGTTCTGCTCAAATATGAATTTTTAACGCAACTATGTTGACTTTGTTTCATACTGCCAATAAATAACTCTTAATACTAAATATTGAGCAAGTCTATTCCTTTCTTTTCTATTTGGAAACCGGCTGTTACTGCTTTGGGGGAGCATGAAGTAAGTAAGGTGACGGGTTTAATTTTAGGGTTCACAGCTTCCCAATGGTGAATACTCTCTCAGAACATATTATCATTGCTTGATAATGGTCTAAAACCGCCATCATTACATGGTTTCCCTCATAGACTCGCATCCTATCATTATACGAACAGTGTGTGTTTACGTCTTTATACCACTTGTCACGGACCCTCCTCATAAGTCACCTGGTTTGCATAGATTCAGGAGAACCTGAAAAGGAGCATAGGAGCGTTCAGTTATCTAAGATCATGACGCTTCCCTCTTGAGGTTATGTAGTCAGGAGGCAAAGATACGGTAGGTGGACAGGCAACGACTTGAGAAGATTTACTCTGTTCCTCTGTTCCTGGAGGCTAGATCTACATTTTTTGTAAACGAGAGAGGTAATCACAATCCCTTCTTTCTAAGGAAACAGACAAAAGGACACTGGTGTAAAACTTCCCCCAGAAAATTCAATTGGAGGAAGTGTTCGTCACAGACTTTTCCCCTCACCATGAAGGCATGTTTCCTTCCTAGTCTTTGCTTCTCTTATCTGGGAGAATTTTTTTTTTTTTTCTCTCCCCAAGCGAAGCATGAACAGTTGTTAAGTGGAAAATGGAGGCTGAATTTTACATGGCGATTCTTACCTGCTTGATCTTCACGAATTCGGGTGAGTGGGTCTGCCTCAGCTTCCTGAGGTCTCTCTCCAAAAGCTAACTGAGGAGTCCTTTGGCCTTTAAAAAATATCTGAGGCGAGGCTGAAATGGAGCGAGGTCTCCATGGCAGGGGAGCCATAAACAAGGAGGAGGGGAGTGAAAGCAGGCAGCTGTGCCCACACTGCTGAGACCCCGCTCCAACAGCAAGTAGGGCCCCCATGGCCCCCCAGCACAGCCCCTGAAAGGGATCTTCACAGAGACCAACGAAGAAGAAGAAGACCCCAGGAGAAATATTTTATTATCATGTAGCAGGCTCTGGTCTCCCTCTGTTTGTTTTTCAATCCAGATCCTCGTTTTACTTTCTTTTGTGTCAAAGGCAAAACCTCGAGGAATGTAACTTAAAAGGTGGGGAAATTTGTTTTAATTGGAAGTTGTCACGTGGAAAGCCTGAATATTTACCTTGAGAGAACTGGAAAATTTGAGTAAAAGCTCATTAAATGGTTTGTATGTATGTCTAAATTTCTCGCTTTTCAGTATGAATGTTTAACAACAGGGTTTAACTTTTTTTTTTTTTAAACATTAAAGCCAGACGTTTTAAACCTGGCACTTCAGGGACACGTAGACATTGTCCCCAAATAAATACTGTTCTCTAAAACTATAGAAAATTTGGTTTGACAATAGATCCTCTTTCCTTACTTGCACTTAGCCACAGATTGTGATTAGAAGGGTGAGAAAATACATTTTATGTTTATCTTGTAATATATGTAACCAGTTTTGAAAGTTTTGGTCAGACTATGTGATTTATATTCAGTTACTTATTGCAACATGAATTTAAGAATCGAAGGAGAGTATTTTTTTTTTTTTTTTTTTTTTTAGTAGTGGAAAAGAGGATCTGGAGTGTGTCAAGGGGTTTAAAACAGAGATTAATATTTACACAGCTATGGCCCATACAATTAATTAGGCCAAGACATCATGCCATATTCTGTGGACATGTCTTTCCTGATTCAAAGGAAAACTGTCTTCTGAGATGGTTTCGTTTCTTCTTCAAGCTTCTTTTCATTTTTCCAATGGGTGTGTGTTTTTCTTCCCTAAGCTACCCAAAAGCTTACCAAAAAGGTGGGAGAGGGAATTTGTTCAGTGTGACATTTTGACATTTTTCATTGTCAGCTTCAGGAGTTTATCATGTTTTCCCCCTGAAATGTGTGCTGAATCTGGAAAATGATTAAAATAGCACAATATCCGTACACCAGGGACTGTTACTTGGCTCACTTGTTGGGTGGGTCACTGTGTTGTAATCTGTAACAGTACTTTCTAAGCTTTTCATCTTCCAGAAGGGTTTCAGATTGTCCATGTCCAGAGACAACAGTGTCTTTTCATAAATCAGAAAGTGATCGTGGGCTCATGCAATGGGAGCAGCCGGAACCAGCAGTGGCTGTGGACTCAGGACGGAAGGCTCCAGCATGTTAAGTCTGCTCTGTGCCTGGGGATCTCCAATTCCTCTGGTGGCCCTTCCCGAGCAGCTGTCGTCACCCACTGCTCCCAGGCACCACGGTGGACCTGCTATGAGCAGGAAGGGTTCCTTGAGATGGAAAATACAACTTTCTTTCTCAAGAAACAAGGCCCTAAGGTAGTGATCAAGAAGGGCAGGAAATACCTCCATAGCTGGATGAAAATAGAGACCAATGAGAAGGGAAAACTGGTCAACGAAAACCTCTGCTTAAATAAAGGTGAGCTATTCCTTTCAGTATCAGTTCTCAAAGTCCTACTAAATGTCTTTAAGTTAAACATTTTTATTGTGAATTTAGTTCTCTGTTTGAGGTTTGGTTTAGGAAGTCATATAAGATAAACTAACTGACTGACAAGGTCAAGGTCCTGAGTTCAATCCCTGGTACCACAAAAAAAAAAAAAAAAAAAAAAAGATAAACTGAGTCATAGTCATGAAAACCTCAACATCACTGGAGAAATTATCTAGCAATTATGCACCTTACTCAGAGGAATGAGCTTTGTCAAAGTTAAGTACATGGTTTTAGGTCACTAGTAAAATAGCTATGATTAAAACTACCAAAGTTTCTAAACTGGTCCAGTAGATATTCCATGACAGCTGTAGTTCCCAAATGTATGACTGTAGACTTTTGCCCAATGGGTGACATGAGAATCCCTAGGGAAGGGGGAATCTAGATTTGCACTTAGTACTTCATCATTTTACAAAGCTTCCATATGATATGAGCCCATAAACCCCATTGGGAGATCAGCATCTACTTTTCCCATACATCTTTGGTCTTCAAGTTTTCTTTTTTGAGGTTGACAGTTTTATTTATTTACTTATTTTTAATGTGTTCAGTACAGAGTCTACAGGGTCTTACTACATCGATTGGACTTGTGGTGATTCTCCTGTTTTCAGCTGTCCAAGTGCTGGGATCAAGGTGTATGCTACCACATCCAATTTCAATCACAGTCTTAGCATGCCCCGAGGGCGGGGCCGGCACAGCACACAAAGGTTTAAACTCCAGCATCTGCACTCTGCCTAAATAGGTGCTTTAATCTGCTGAACTGTCTGGCTGGATCAAAGCTGACAATTTTATGAAACTCATTTATCTCATTAAGTTAAACAATTAGATTGGGCCAGTGAGATAGCTCAGCGTTCTGAAGCACTTGCTTAGGCAAGCTTATGCAAGTGCACAGGGACTGTGGTTTGAGCCCCAGTGCCAAATGCTGCATCAGCTGAGTGCTGGCTGAGCCAGCCACAAAAAAAAAAAAAAAAAAAAAAAATGGGGCCACTAATCAAATGCAGTGAGATCTTTTACAGTGAAGGTGTGAAGGTTAAGAGTTATAGTTCTTGTTGTTATATAATTTCTGGCTCCTACAGCTCATTTCCCATGGTTCATTTATCTATTTATTTTTTTCTTGTTTCAGAACCTTTGTTTATTCACTCATTTTTTAAAAATTTTTTATTTTATTTATTTATTTTTTTTCTTGTTTCAGAACCTTTGTTTGTTTATTCACTCATTTTTATGGCCGGCTCAGCCCACCCCGAGGGCAGGGCTGGCGCAGCATGTGGTGCCGGGGATTGAACCGCGGTCCCAGAAGCCACCCAAGCTTTCCCAAGCAGGCGCTTTAGACTACTGAGCCATCCCACCGGGCACCCCCATGGTTCATTTATCAAGCAGCATGGAAATATAGTCAGTAGCCCAGTAGTACTGTGATACCCAGGAAGCAAGAATGCTTGCCCACACCTTAGCAGATGTAAGATTCTTAAACTGGAACTGTACCCAAAAAGTAGATACTGAACCAGGAGAGGGCTATTCAAGACACAAAATGACTCATGAACATACTGTCTTCTTTGACCTTTGACTCATGCAAAACATGTCCTGTGATGGACTTCAAGAGTGATAGTACATAGAACAGATCTTTTGTAATTAGCTACTAATATGCCATATCAAAAACATAGTCAATAGCATGAGTTATTTTTTAAAAAAAAGAAAATTTCCAGAACAAAAGCAGGGTTAAAATTTAACAATCTTATATTTGACTATATGTACATATAATGAATATTTTTGCTATAGCACAATTATAAGCTGATAGGTATATTTTGCTCTATCTTCAATTAACTTTTGATTAGAAGGAAAAAATAATGTGTAGCATAGCATAAAGTATGATATTTATCTTTCTAGAGAGCCACAGTGAAAATTAAGCAAAATACATTCATATTTTTGCAATGATTGATTTTTCTGGTCATTAAAAATGGCCTTTTAGGGGTGGGGATATAGCTTAGCTGTGCAAGCGCCTACCTGGCAAACACAAGGTCATGAGTTCGATCCCCAGTACTGAGAAAAAAAAAAAAAAAGTGAAATTGCAAAAGTTGACAACTAAATACTATAACCTCAGTAAGTACAAATATGAAATCTGCCCATTATTCATCCAGAGAATATAGATTCTCCTTACATTCTATAATAGAAGTAAAAAGAAAATAAAGGTAAAATTCTGCACTATACTTGCCATTTTTGATTCGCAAAGGAAACATTCATGCATTCGAGCATCCAAATAATATTTCTCTGAACCTACTATGTGCCAGGCCTTGTACTGTAACTAAGTATTTGACACAAGTGAGTCTCAGCCCACACTTCAGACTAGACTTAGTTGGTAGCTTTTAAATAATACTAACACAAGCTCATCCTCTAAGCCAGTGACATCAAATATTGTACTTGCAAACTGTTTTTTAGGTGATTCTAACATGAAAGCAAGCTTGAAAACCAGTAATTACCTCCTACTCCCTAGAGTAATGGGGAAGACAGGTAAGTGGGCAGTTCCATCACAGTGTGATAGAAAGGAACCGCTCTTCTTCCAATACACTATGCTACTTTGTCAGACTGAGCACTCATTCTTTGAAACATTTTGAAGGATAATTTTTAAATTGTGCACTTCTAAGCAGCATTTTAGATGTCTGCATGGTTTTATCATAATTTAAGTATCTCAATTCTCATTAAGAGTTTTGGTATTGCTATTCTGCTTCTGTTTTACTTGTTCAGTAGAACTGCAGGATAAATTAAAATTCAATTCAATTAATTAAATTAAAATTCAAAATTCAATTTAAAAATCACTGAGAACAATTTTTGGATGAGCATCTATAGGACAGTAAAATAATTGTTACTATTCTAGTGATTTTCATTAGGATGAGCATGTAAAACTGGCCTGTCTTTTTAAATTTTTAATATAATCGTATTTCTTTGAAACCTCTTAGTGCAACAAATGAAATAGTAAAATAAAGGTTAATGGGGCCTACTGGGTAGGAACTTAAACAAGATTTGTGGGCTCTGTGGCCCAGGGACACCTGTGTGTAACAGGCGACAAAGTAAACAAAACACTAGGTTGAGACTTCCATTTTTTCCTCTCAATTTCAAATGTACCCTTGAACAATAATTAAATATCTTCATTTTAGACAAAGGAAGGCTATCTCTTATGTCAGACATACTCTCTTTTTAAAAAAAAAAATCAACATTTTAAGTGGTTGCTTTTAAAATTTGAACCAGAAGACTGGCCGTGGTGGTCTGCACCTATAATCCCAGCGCTTGGGAAGCTGAAAACATGAGAATCACTGAGTCCAATCTATGTAGTGAGGCCCTGTAGACCCTGTACTAAATTTTTAAAAAACTGAACCAGAGAGCTATCATTGTTAGACATAAGAATAACAGCAAAGGGACTGTCTCCCAAACCCCAAGTCATCTGGTTACAAATTTGAAAAATACCATTTTCCACCTACATATATGTTGTCAATCAGGTAGCATATATTTGGAAATATTCATGTTATGCATTCATTCAAAGCAGTCATCCATAATCAAATAAGATCTGCTGAATAGCACTGAATTTTTATATGATCTCACATTTGAACTTGAAGAAGTACAATTTCTTGAAGGATAAATCCAGGGCCAGAGAGAGAACTCAGCAGCGTAAGCCACTGCCTGACAAGTGCCAGGTCCTGAGTTCAATCCCCAGTACCAAAATAAATAAATAAGTTCAGATCTCTAATTTTCAAAGCCTTGCAACCTAACAGCCAGAAATATAGAGCTTCCTGCTTCACTTGACCTTGTATATTAAAGATAAAATTAGATCAGCCTACATTTTGGGGTGTATTTGTACATTAATACAATCCAGGAGTGTTCACTTGCAATTTTATTTTTAAAAAAATCAATTTCCCCATTGCCAAATCATTTGCAAAATGCAACAGACACAGGCAAAAAGCAGAAAAAGTTAATTATTATACTATATAAGCTAATTGAGGATGATGATTACATCTTGAGTCTTTTTATGAAGTACGCCACTCTCTGTAGTTCTAACCCTCTCACCTTAGTGAGTACCTGAAAACACAGACAGGACTGAAGCCTGTATGTATTATGTTTTTCTCATACACTCATACTTGTGAGATGGCTTATCCCAGGCGCTACTGGAGATTAGCAATAAGTAATGACATATTAGAACAATGACAACACTCTGCCACCATAAAACACGTAAAGGTGACCACTGTGTCTAAAACACCTTTTTGTATTTTTAGTTTTTCACTTAAAGGAAGCACTTTAATGTTTCTTTTTGACACACCCAAATTATCACTACTATCACACCTCAAGGCCGCTAGTGGGGAAAATAAGGGTTACTAAACACTAGTTCTGGGATACCACAAGTGGATCAAGGTGGCCACTAAGTTACTGCTGGGCAGGTAGTGCATACCAGGAAGATGCGCTCAAAAGGAGGGTATTCGAGTCTCAGCAGCACTGCGTGGCAAGCCTGGAGATTTTATCATGACCCAGAATGCTGCACACGTTAAAATATAAATTGTTTACTTTATAAATTTTCCACTTAATAGTTTTGGACTATGACTGACTAAAACAGAAAGTGAAACCACTGGAAAAAGTCTTTGTGTAGCAAAGGGAATTGAATCAGCTTATGCACAGCCCAGGATGGGGACTCCAGTCTTGTCACCTAGACGCCACAAATCCTGATTAACTTTCAGAATGTGCTGAATATAAAAATTGTAGAGAATATTAAACAACTAATACAGGAGGATTACATTAAAGACAATTGTTTTAACTTATACTTACTGCTATCTTTTATGCAATCCAAAAGTAAGGGGTTTTTTTGTTGTTGTTTTGTTTTTTTTGCGGGACCGGGGTTTGAACTCATGACCTTGCACTTACCCAGCAGGCACTTGTGCCATGGAGCTATCTCCCCAACCCCCCAAAAGTAAGTTTTAAACCGAAGCCATCAAAACATACACTTGCATCTATTCCAAGAGGAAATAGAATTAGCTGAGCAAATAGACAACAAAAGTGTAGAGTGGCCCAGTCTTGCAAATATTTTATGAATCTACCTGATAGGAAAAGTAGTGCTTTGCTTGGCTTTCATATCTGTATAGGAAAGAGGGAATTTTACTCAGAGGAATTTATTAGTTTGGGAGAAAATCTCAATAAATGACCTTTGACAGAGGGAAATTAAAATATCATAAACTTGAAACTGGCTTCAAACACCACACACACACACACACACACAAATGAACCCATTAACTGTGCAAAAATTCTAGGTAGACCACAAAGCCTCATCATGGTTTGAATACATTTACCACAGGATGCCAAGTCTTTGTATGTTTATAAAAAGCTGGATGGTTGACTAAAATTGTTATTTTGATTCAGATGCTTCAGATTCATTGATTGATTGATTGGTTGGTTGTATATTAAGGAAGGGTCTTCAGGGTGTTCAGGGTCTCACTACTAGATCAGGTTCATAGTGATCCACCTGTTTACAGCCTCCCAAGAGCTGGGATTACAGGCGTGTACCACCACTGAGAGTTTTTATTTATTTCTTCTTCAGATGCTGCAGATTAAGAGTAGCATTGAAGATAAGATCTCAGCCAACTAACCTGTGTTTGCTTACAGTCACTCTTTCTGTCAGTTCATCTAAGTAGCGCATTTATCTGTGGGCAAACAAATTTTCAAGTGCTCTTGATGTAGCCAAAGTGATAAACTCACTGAAAAAAAGTTCACTGAAGCAGTAAGCCATCTTCTTAGGAGGCTGACGCAACTTCTGGTTAAAGTAATCATTGAAGTGCAGTAATTTGGATAGAAGGATAAAATGCACAGGTGCTGTAAACGATAAGCAATCGTAGGCACTTCAGGGAGAAAAGGTTTCAGCAGAAATCATTTGCTTTAGTCGCTGGTAGAAGTTCTTGGGAACACAGAGAATTTGTGGGAGAAACCAACAGGGTTAGACCATGCCAACTGATTTTAGGGTTTCCTTTCTCTTCCCAGCCTCAGTACTTGTCTTGTAATGGAGCATATTTAATACAGTCATTGAAAATAATATCCTCAGTGACTCTCTATCTGCAGCTTATGTGACTTTACAAAATAACAGATTCCATAATTTCCCAACCACTCTCAGCCTGTGACTTCCCATGGGCTTTGGTCACTTTTTCGTCTGTGAACATTTTCTTCCATTAAAAAAAAAAAAGAAAGAAAGAAAAAAGAAAAGAATTTGTGAATTTTTCCAGGCCCTAAATTCCATTTTTCCTGATATGTGATATTTTTTCCACTTTTAAAGAAATCAAAACATTTAGTAGGCCCTAAAGATGACCCCAGGAGCCAAGGATATAGCTAAGTGGCACAGTATGTGTCTGGCAAACCCATGGCCTTGAGTTCAATTCTCTGTGCCAAAATAAAAGACATGTCACTAGCTGAGGAGATGGCTTGATTGTCTAAATACCTGGCTGGCAAGTGTAAGGTCCTGTGTTCGATCCCCGGTACCACATGCTCAGCTGGCCCAAAATGCTCGGCACATTGTACTGGCCACTGAAACTCAGCATGGTGGCACACACCTGTAATCAGTGCTGGGGAGGCTGAGACAGGAGGATCATTATGAGTCCAAGCTGTGTAGCAAGACCCTGTAACAACAACAAGATGACCACAGGCACTGTACCCATAGAGCATGGCAGAATGGCCAGTCCTGGGCCTGCCAAGTTAGATCCCATCGCCTTTTCCTCACCCTGATCAGGAGCTTCTGGCTCAGCGTCTCCATGGCCTATTTGCCTAAGCCTACGCCATTCTTCCTCCTCCGTATAGCAGCTTTCCTCTCCCAACCACTTCATCTTTTTCTTTTTTTTTTTTTTTTTGTCTTTTTGAGACAGGGTCTCGCTATGCAGCTCAGGCTGGCCTTGAGCTCACTTTTGTAGCCCAGGCTTGGTCTCGAACTCGCAGCGATCCTCCTGTCTCAGCCTCCCGAGTGCTGGGATTACAGGCGTGCGCCACCATGCCCGGCTTACACTTCATCTTTTTCTAAGAAGGAAATCTGGGCATGAAGATACCGCAGAGACAGCTACTTGGCAACAATAGGTTATTGAAGTGCATCTTTGATTTCATTTGTCTTTGTTTTTTTAATCTAAATTACTAATGATGCTGCACTTTGATGTTTTACTATACTGTGTCTTGGTATCAATAGCCCTTTGGTAATTTTACTTTATTTTTAACACTGAGTATTTTAAATTTAGCTATGTATTTCAAGTGTACTCAGCTTATCCAACCACATGCTCTGAAAAATTACTTTTATCATTTCTAATAATTTCAGGCTACTGTAATGCTCATAATTTCCATTTTACCTTTACCAGAGCTCAATGTTGTTTAAAGTGTGTGTTGCATGTGTGCGTGTGATTGTCATTGAAAATTATTATAGAGGTGATACTACCCTATTCAAAGAGCTACTTGTCCTAGAATTGTGTTCCTAGAGGAATTTTATTATACTTTGGAAACAATATAGTAGTAATGGTACAATAAAGTCTTTAAAAATAGCTTTAATGCATTGTTCCATTGTATAAGAACTTTTCCTTTTGTTTGTTAAAAACATCTTGCTCTTTCATGGAGTATTAGATGTAGAACATCTGATGAGTCCATAGACACCAAAACACCCAAAGATCTCTTTTCAGTATAATTCCTTGCACTTATTTGAATAAAGAGTTTAGAAGACAGAAAAAAAAGTTTTTATCTTAATAGTCTTTGTATCTTTCATAATGGATTTTCTTTTTTTCCCACCCACTTGATAATCTTTTAACAATCACATAACAAATTATTAGAATTTCGTTTGGCTCATACTACATATGTGGCTACTTAGAATCACCTAGGAAGCTTATTACAGAAGTAGGATGTGAGTCCCATACTAAATCTTCAATATCACAGTTTATAAAGGGAGATCCAACCCCACAAACTCCAGCTTTAAAATTCACAAAACGTGGAAGTTGAACATTACAACTAAAACTTTTCTCTTGTTTCTTAAATGCATATTTGTATGCTACATAGTGAGCTCAAGGCCAGCTTGAAGAGCCAGCCTGAGATACATAGCAAGACCCACACTCACTAAAACAAAACAAATAGCATAGTTAAAAACACAAATGCAAAATGAAGGCATGGAAGACCTGAGAACTGTGCAGTTTCTATCCTTTAAAAATACAAAAGTAGGTTGCATAAAATGAAAAGTGCGCCTGTGTGGCTTGAGGCGTTTTAAAAGTCCAGACAGAAGATGAAGTATAAGGAGAGAAGGCCAGTATTTTTCCCATAATGCAGTCAAGTGCTACATGCAATAGCAATAATGAACTATGCTACCTACAGAAAAGATTTCAGAAGTGTTTTTTGTTTGTTTTTGTTTATTTGTTTGTTTTGGTGGGACCAGGGTTTGAACTCATGACCTTGCTCTTGCCAGGAAGGCACTTGTGCCATGGAGCTATCTCCCTGGCTCCCAAGAGTGTTTTAATTAATCATTGATCTGTTTGTTTCCATCAGTTTCATCCATCTAAGTGCTTATATAAGTTGACTTAACAAGAGTTCTTAGAATTAAAGTTGATCCACTAATGCTTCACTCAGAAGAGTAAGCTAGGTTGACATACTAAGAAATGTAATTATATGAGAGACATTCAGAAGCTTGGTTTTTTGTCCTAATCCCATCATTAAAGGTGTTTTTAAAGTATTTGAAAGCTAAAATTTTCATATGTAGTACTCAAACCAGAGCTAAACTGTAGCTAAAACACAAAATGACCAAAATTCTGATCTCCATTCCTAAATTCCTACAATGTACACATCTATATAAGAGAACGATTAAGCTCATAGTTTAACATTACAAAATTAGTCTTTTTTTTTTTTTTTTCATTTTCTCCAAGGGAATCAAATGGTATGGTTGAGTCTGTCAGAGAGAAAACACTTTAAGTATAAATCTAATTTAAGTCAGAAGGGTTCAACTCAAACATGTAGTGATGGTGACAAAAGATTTTAACAGATAAAAACAAAAGCTAAAGGGAATGAATGCTCCAAAGCCAAAGTCTCAACCTAGTAGATACCCAGAGCGTTCACAGTGTATACAGTGCGCGGTTACTTCTGAATTTCAGATAGACATATTTTAGTGTAAGTGTGCTTATAGTATATAACATATAGTATAGGCTTTATATTATTGTTTATTTAGAACACACTACATATACTAATTTAAACTAAAAGTATTCATTGTTTATCTGAAGCTCTAGTTAGCATGCATTCTTATTTGCTAAATCTGTCAACTCTGTGCACTAGGTCCTTTGCACAGCCCTCTGTAGCTTAAGGAAAAGATATCTAGAAGCCATAATAAGGCCAGCAAGATAGCTCAGTGGTGTAAAGTACCTGATTAAGCAAGCTTAGGCAGACACAGGGGACCACAGATTGATCCCTAGCACCACATGCCTTGCCAGACTCGCCTTCAGGTCAGGCTGAGTTGGCCAAAAAGAAAAAAAGCCCTAATTATTTTATTAACTTGTAGGAGGACTGCTACTACTTACATTCTGCTAAATTGTAAAAGCAACATTGCTGTTGTGATCCTTTTTTACTTACTCTTTTTTTTTTTTTTTTTTTGAGGCAGGGGCCTTGGCCTCCTCTTACTTACAAAATTTATCATGTGACATACATTAAAATGAAACTGAAATGACGAGGAATGAGGCTTAAAAGATCTGTAGTCAATGGAATATTATTCAGCTATAAAAAAGATAAATTGGAGGCTTTTATCAGCAAACAGATGCAACTAAAGACCATACTCCCAAGTGAAATAAATCAGGCTTGTATGTGCAAACATAGCATTGTCTCCCTAGTGTAAGAAACTGAAAGAGTAAATAAAATCTGAAAGGTACAATAGATACTGTGGAAAGGAAATCAGTCTGTTCAAAAGGAAACAATTGCTGAGATGAGGAGAAAGACAGTAAGGGAACGGAGCGGGAAAGAGATGCCTCTACGTATGTAAGCAGGCAGGCTTGGATAACTGGACTGTGGATTTCTGCTGATCTATAGAAAGGAACAACTAATGCTTAACTATTTTTTCTTTTTTCATCTTTCTTTCCTCTTTTTCCCTTCTTTATTTATTATAGCTCTTTTCTTTTTTCTTTCTTTTTCCAATTTTGCATGCTTATATCTGGTAATCTGAACAACTAAGTTGAAGACAACACCATGCAATACGACAAATACTGTTGAATTCAAATTATTTTGTTTGATGGAATTCTGTATTATCTCTAATTTTAAAAATCACTATTTTGTATTCTCTTTAAGAAATAAAAAATGGGGAGGATTAGGGAGATAGCTCCATGGAATAAGTGCTTGCCTGGCAAGCACAAGGTCCTAAGTTCGATTACTGGTAGCGGGAGGGTAAAAAAGATAAATGTTTGCATTTTAGGGCCAGCTAAATAGCTCAGCTGGTTAAAGCACATGTAAGCAGGTGCAGGGCCCCAGGTTCAATTCCCAGGCTTGCTGTGCTGGTCCCATTCCAGGATGCGTGGAAATGGCACTTGAGACTGGGCATGGTGGCATGCTCCTGTAATCCCAGCTCTTACAAGGCTGTAAATAGGTAGATCGCTATAAGTCCAATCTAACAGTGAGACCCTGAGTACCCTATAGGCTCTTCCCTAAAATACAAAAATAAATGAGAGAAAGAAAGAAAGGAAGAATGAAAAAAATGAAAGAAAAGAAGGAAGGAAGGAAGGAAGGAAAGAAGGACGAAAGAAAGAAAGAAAGAAAGAAAGAAAGAAAGAAAGAAAGAAGGAAAGAGAAAGGAAACAGGTGCAGTAAGGTAGACTAGGACAAGCAAGAATGCTGACTCCTTACTTTAGGAGACTTCTCGCACATAGCAGTTCTTAATAAACAGTGGTTTGGCTGTGCAGGAACAGTAAAGGAGTAGTGAAAAATGAAAGTTTCACTCTGATAGCCTTTAGTCAAATTCTTCAGTTATTACGGCTATCCATTTTGATAAGATTGTATCGGGTTTTTATACCCCTGAAAACTCATGGTTCACAGGGTCAACGGAGATGTTCAGACATATCCTACTGAGCCTTGGCTCACAGAGCTTTCCTATGCTTCCTCTTACATGACCATTTTCTACTGTCTTGCCGCACAAAGGATGGTATAAAATCCACCATCAGGGTAAACCTTGTATGAAAGGCTGCATCTGGTAATTTCTATGGCCTCAGAATGGAGTAGTAACAAGGTCCCAGAGCAACAAAGCCCACATTGTTCAACATGGCTAGGGGCACCTAATTCAGGACCAGCATTTCGTTTTCCTTACGGGAAATTCACCCTTGCAGAGCAAAGTTATAAATTAATTAGAACACCTCATATATTCAATATTAATTTACTGTTCTTCCAAAATACAGCATTCCCACAATCTAGAATGTACATGACTGGAATTAAAAAGTCTATAATGCATACTAACTTATAGTAGGACAGAAGTAATTTTGCTGTTTTCTTGCAGTTGGATGACTACAGATAACAATATATACATCTCTAAAAATTAGAAGAAAAGTTTCTAAGTGTTCTCATCATAAATAGTAAATGTTTGCCGGGCGTGGTGGCACAGGCCTGTAATCCCAGCACTTGGGAGGCTGAGGCAGGAGGATCAGTGCGATTTCAAGACCAGCCTGGGCTACAAAAGTGAGCTCAAGGCCAGCCTGAACTGCATAGTGAGACCCTGTCTCAAAAAGCCAAAAAAAAAAAAAAAAAATAGTAAATGTTTGAGGGCATGATATGTTTAACTCAGTTTATATATTATATAATGTGCACAAGTATTAAAACATCATTAATACCCTACTAAGATATACAACTATGTTTTAATGCAGCACTTAAAATAAATGAAAAAATATATGTATCATAGAGTATGTGTGCTATGATTAAAGAAATAAATGTCATTATTCCTCAAGGGATTATCAGTCTTTATGATGAAATTAAGGAAGGTCATGAACAGTGATTCTCCCCCACTGTTTCATTTAATGCTTTTTTGAGAAGTTAACAAAAGCTACGATGGCATCCCAAAGAGAAATAATGTATATGTCACAGACTCTGAGTTTTGCATAGAATTTTGGAGATCAATTTCCAGGTCCCAGGAACTCATCAGTGCCTTACATGTTTGTACAGTCAATTTAATTCTGTCTTCTACACAGTGCAGGCATTTTTTAATAATACAGTTTTTATAACTCTCCTTTTGTCATATACATTTTTTTTTATGTATTTACTTGGTACCAAGGGTGAACTCAGGACCTTGTGCTTACAAAGCAGGTACCTGTGCCACTGAGCCATCTTCCTGGCCACCATATAAAATTGATGGATAGGTAAAGAATGAGCGTGCTAGAGAAGATAAAAGGACTTTGTCATACATTCAGATGATCTTTGCTTTATGATATTATTGCACTTACCCAAGGCGTCTTTGTTTGCTAAATAAAATTGTTTTTGTGTGAAGAATCCAGAAAATAAGTGAATAATTTTTGCAACTTTCCTTCCTTTACCTCAGCTCACCCGGGAGGAGAAGTTTCAGTGCGAAGCACCAGAAACACAACTCCTCCTCAGATCCCCACTACATTTAATACAGTTCCGTATAGCCCAGAAAACCTTATTAGGAACACCACAGAGGCCTTCATCAGGAATACTACGGAAAACAACACCCAAAACAGCAGCCAGAGGAATCACCGTAATCTGCACAGGACTGAAATTGCAGACACATCGTGGGCACCCTTGACTACTCGGCCCTTCCGCAGCACCACCGAAGAGGTAAAGGCCAGGGCGGTGTGGGGTGAATGACCAAAGAGCGCATTGCCTGCAAACACTTGCCATGCTAAAATGCCACTACTGTGAGGGGCCAGGGGGGAGCAGGTGCCTTGTGTCCTAAGTACAAACTGTACATGAATGCATTTTGCACAATGAAAGAAATCTTTGAATTTGAATTGAAAGCTCTACATCTTTCTAAGGGAAATATAATGAAACCATTGTGACATAATTGAACTGATTTACGAGGTTGCTATATTTTTGAGACATAGTCAGGAGGGGTCTTGGTCTTACACGTGGGCTAAAACCAGGAAATACGAGTTGAAATCAGTACCTTGCAAGTGACCTTGCATGTATGTCATAATTATTTATACCCTAAGAGAGGACAGAGTTACAAAGCAATGGTGTATTCAGGAATCGCTATACTTGATTTGAAAGCACAGAGATCTCCAAAATCACACTCACTTTCTCCATCTATATCGTCTTCATGTGACAAACCTATGATCGACTTTAATCCTCGAGTCAACCTCTAAGTCAAATGACTGAGAAGCAGTAATCCTGTGGCCAGAGGAGGCCATTCTCACGGTATTTTTGTTCTGAGTATTCATCTCTTTGGTCTTACTTTCATCTCAGAGTTTTGGGTCACCACATAGGCAGCAGAGGTATAATTACAGCAAATTAAAGAAGCTCACATTTGGGCAGTTGGAGTATAGTTCAGTGGCACAATGCGTGCTTGATATGTACCAACTCTAGGTCTCACCCCCAGCACTAAAACAGAGAACAAAAAATAACATTTAGGTTTCACTTGGCAATGTTTAGCTACTTGCTAATATGCAATCCAAATAATTTGAAGAAAATAAAAGTCCAACAGCATTTGTCTCAAGGTCCATTCGGTGCTTTGGATTTTTTTGCATTGTGTAGGGCCTAGCTACACGCTGTACATTCCAGCTAGCGAGCACATGCATAACTCATTAGTAACCCCGAAACAAGTATCCAGTCCCGAGAAAAACTCATGTGACTTCATTGTTACCGCCACATCTGTTTTACCACGAGCCTTCCCCCGTAAAACCCATTTCTTCCTGTGCTTCTAAAGAGAGGCTAGGAAAACCCCTTACTTCTCTAGAAACTCTGTTTCACTTTAAAATCCAGCGCTTAACCTCTACCCCTCAGCAAAAGGAACCACACAAGCAATTCAAACTTTAAATTTGACGTAAGAGTTACTTTCTCCTCTCGTCTTACCCCACCCACTCTGGGCTTAAAGTAAGGCCAGGTGTGAAGTTTCTCACTCACCACCTAGATTTCCACCCACAGCTCATAGCTCAATAATTATGGCTTCAGATCTGTCTGGGCTTGGAAAATAGCAGCAGAAGAGCAGTGACTAGAGGATGTCGTCATGATCTGGAGCTATACTCTTCCCTAGTTCTCCAGCCTCTGACCCTCTTCAGCCACTGAAGTGAGATTCACCACTTACTTTTGAAAATGATAGGGCCAGCAAGATAGCTCAGCAGACTAAGTACTTGCTTTGGCAAGTTCAGGGACCAGGGTTCAATCCCCAGTCCTACATGCTGGGCCAGCCCTGCCCCCAGGGTGCACTGAGCCAGCGACCGTGTCTGGGTGTGGTAGTGCCCACCTGTAATTCCAGCACTGGGGAGGCTGAAAACAGGAGGATCACTACGAGTCTGATCTGCACAGTGAGACCCCATATCAAATACATAAATGAAAAAGAAAAAATAAAATAAAATAAAACGAATGCCTGCTGGTGGAGCATGTACTTATTTTGCCTGATTGTACCTCAACTAAAACTTCCATCCTAACATTAGTTTGTGAGAGTATCCACTCACACAGACATTAATGTATGTCATATTAAGACATATATTAAAGGAACTGCCATAAATTCATAACTATTTGAATACTGCAAGGTTATATTTCAGCAAAAAGAATTTTGCCTTGATTTGACCATGGTGAAACACAGGGAAATGCCCAAGAGTTGTCTGCTGTGCCCTGGACTATGTCCCATACCACCAGGTACAGAGATCTGTTTTGGCCACGCCAGTAGTTGTGCCAGCCCAGTGCACTGCTCCTGAATTCACATGATCTGGCCCTGAGTTGTGTTTTTAGCCTTGGATCATAACAATTGATCTCATGTTTCTTTGTTGTTGTTTTTTTTTTTTAATGGCTGGCTCAGCTTGCCCTGGGGGTGGGGCTGGCACAGCATGTGGTGCCAAGGATCGAACCTCAGTCCCTAAGGTTGCCTAAGCTTTCCTAAGCAGGTGCTTTAGACCGCTGAGCCATCTCACCAGCGCTGTCTTGTGTTTCTTAAAAGTCCAGAGTGAAATCCACTCTGGACTATGTGAGCTCCAGATGGGACCCCAGGATGACTAAGCAGCCAACCCTCTCGTGTCTCAGGCTTTCTTCTAAACTCAGGAAAAAATGCTGACTATGCCTGTCTCAGGTGGTATATCAAAGCTGTCCTGTTCCCAAAGATGTTTTCTACAATTGTATATTTTGTGTCTCTAAAACTTAGTGTAGACATCATGGCTAAATCAGAGTGTTTACAGCAGTCATTTATAAACAGCTGTTGTTAGGTACCATGAATTATAAAAATGAGGTACTTTGGATATGAAATGTCCATCCTTTGAAAGCAATTTCAAAAGATACTCTTCTTTCACAGAAGGCACCTAGAAAAATATAAAAGAATAAATATAATTTAATTCTACTTTTTGAAACTGTGTAAAAAAAAAGTCTGTGCACATTTTTTGTTCACTATGGTAGAGGACCCAGTTTGTGGGGCCTTTGAATTTGCTAATCTAAATGAGCTGTGGATTGGAGTAATGTGTTATAGGGTGAACATAGGAAAAATCTGATTGAGTTTGTTGTTGTTGTTGTTGTTGCTGCTGCTGTTGTTGCTATTATTGTTGTGGTTGGCTGGCTCAGCCTGCCCTGGAAGCCAGGCTGGTGTAGCATGTGGTACCAGGGGATGGAACCTCATCCCTGTGCTTGCCTAAGGAGGGTGCTTTAGACCACTGAGCTATCTCATGATCTGATTGAGTTTTGCAGGTTAAGGACTGTATCAAATAAGAAAAGCACTGTATTGTCAATATTTGAGCATAGTGTTTGATATCTAATAAAACCTTAGGTGAAAAAAAAGGAGAGAGAAAGTGGAATGGAGCAAAATGGAACAAAGTCAAGGGGAGTGAATAGAATGGCATGGCAGGGCATGAAGAAACATGTTACAGAATGGACCCGAATGGCCTAAGTGGAGTGGAATAGAATGAAGCTGAAGGGAATGGAAATGCATGGAGTGAAATGGAATGGACCTGAGTTGAATCAGATGGGAGTTAAATAGAAGGCATGGGACGGGATGGGACGGGATGGGATGGGATGGGATGGAATGGGATGGGATGGGATGGGACAGGACGGGATGAGACGGGATGGGACAGGATGGGATGGGACGGGACAGGACAGGACGGGATGTGGTGGGTTGTGATGGGATGGGATGGGACGGGATGGGACAGGACGGGTTGGGATGGGACGGTATGGAATGGAATGGAATGAAGAGAATAGAAAAGAAGTTCTATGAATTGAGCAGATTGAGGTGATATGGAAGCAGCTAGAACTCTTGACCACTTTACAAGCAAAGGGCCAGTGGTTAGATTTTGAAATTTGAGTCTATCTAATGTTCAATATATTCATATTATTAAGTATACTTCTTCCCCCATAAACTAACCTTTTCATTTTGTCCTTTGTGTTTTCTTCTTTGTCTCTTAATCACACTCCAGCCCTTCCCTATGACACACACAAAAGTGTAAGAAAAAGTAAAACATAAGTGTTCTACTTAGCGACTTTGAAAAATATCCACACACTCAGCAAACATTCCTGGAGAGCTGACCTAGTGTCAGAACACCAGGCATGCTGGAGCACTCAAACGTTGAATTCAGCGCTCCGGCTGACTCTTACTAGACTGAGGACCAGATCAAGTTACTGAAACTCTCTAAGTCTTAGTTTCTTCATCTGGAAAGAAAACTTTCACCTCTGTATGCTGTTACAAAAAAAAAAAAAAAAAAAAAAAAACAACGAGAAGGAAAATACTTGCAAATATACTCTAGCTCTTGTTCCTTCTCTCTCCCTCCCCTCCCCTCTCTTCCCCTCTCTTTCTCTTCTTTCTTTCTCTCCTAATGTGCACAACCCAAGACATTAAAAGAACACATATTTCTAGTGTAAAATCTGGAAAATAGTGAAATAGTCTGTGATTAATATTAGCCCCTGCTAGTACAATTATAAATAGTATTGTGCAGCTTTAAGGTCCTCAAAAGGACAAGGTTAATGAGACAGAAAGCTTGTTCTAAGTACGAATTAAACAATATTTAGGCCAGTGGTTCTCCAAACATGGCTACCAGACCCAGAGCTTAGTAGAAATGCTACAGCTTGGGCTCTGGTTTGGAGTTACTGACTCGGCACTCTGGGAGGATGGCCACCAGCCACCTGTAATTAAGCTCTAAGTCCACTGATTCACTTTCAAGTTTGGTCAATCTGGTCTCTTTCACACATCTCCCCTCAGATTTTCAGAGGACCTGTGTTTCCCGTTATGCGTGGCATTTTTATGCTGAGTGTTGAGGATAGAGGAGTGATGGGAAGAGCATCACAAAAGCTAACCAGTCAGGTAGCAGAAATCAACTTATCTAATTTCAGCATCCTGCTGTCGCTTTGTGGTGTGTATTCCTTGAGGAATGGGACCCAGGGTAGGTACATGGAGCCTAGACAGGGGATTGGTATAAAATAGAAGGTGCTTCCAGTCACACCATTGTTTTTAAGTATGTAATACTGTATCGGTAGTGGGACGTGAGCTGGGTTGAGTCCCTCATACAGCCCACAACTCTAGGATTGGCCAACTGGCCATCCGTAGTCAAATTCTCTAAGTCCACTGATTTACATCCTTTATGCAACCTATCAAAAATGCACCATGTCCTTCCTGCCTGCTGCAAGAGGAAATAATTATTTTAGATTACAGTTTCAGAGGGCTCACTCCATAGTCAGCTTGGACAGAGGTAGAATCGCATGGTGTGTAACTAGACATTCCAGATTCATTTGCATTATAAGTAAGGTGTGAGGTCAGGGCTGAGGCCAGCAGAGGCCCATCTGCTGGGAAAGCTGAGCAATAATATGCATGGAAAAGAGGCAGCAGCCAAGAGCTGTCCTCTAAGAGGAGGACAGTTGAGGCTTGAATGCTGCCTGAACAAACTCAGTGTGTTATTCTGGGCAACACACTGTCAAGAATGGCCTTCTGGGAATCCCTCCTTGGCCATACGACCTCACTGGAGGGGTCTGAGGCAGACATGAAGAGCTAGGGTTCTGGTATCAAAGAAACTTTGTTTAAATCTGAGCAGTGTCCTGGTCACTCAAGTCATGTCAAAGTCCTGAGTTCAATCCCTGGTAACCCCCCCCCCAAATCCCCCTCCCTTGCCAAAAAAAAAAGAAAAGAAATAGAATGCTGACCATACATTAAGAATGCTACTGGTTGAGCTGGGCGTGGTGGCGCACACCTGTAATCCCAGCACTTGGGAGGCTGAGGCAGGAGGATCACTGCGAGTTCGAGATCAGCCTGGGCTACAAAGGCGAGCTCAAGGCCATCCTGAACTGCATAGTGAGACCCTATCTCAAAAAGACAAAAAAAAGAATGCTACTGGCTGGGCAGGGGTGAGTTAGCTCAGTAGCCTAAGCACCTGACTGGCAAGTTCAAGGACCTGGATTCAATCCCCAGTACCACATGTTGTGCAGGCCCCAAACCCTGGGCAAGCAGTGCCAACCACCAAAACTGGGTGCGGCGATGCATGCCTAAAATCTCAGCTCTGGGGAGGCTGAGACAGGAGGATCACTGTAAGTCCAAGTTGCTCTGTGATATCCTGTACAAAATAAATAATTTTTTAAAATTAAAAATAAAATATCACTGGCTGGTACTAATATCCCTAAATCCTGTTTAGATTTTGCAGCTCCTCCTCCCCCTCCCTAGCCCAGCCCTCCCATGGGGGAGGAATTGTATTTCCTGAGTTCATGAATAGCCATTGTAGTGCTGGTCTGGGCTTTCACAGTTCTGCACTTCCTTCCATTTGGCCTTCAAAGAGATCACAGTCCAGTGTGAGTCTCCAAACACATGAAGAGGCAAATGCAGAAAAAAAAATCCCACTTTCGCCCACCCCTGGCATGTCTGAGGCAGCCGACTTTCTACTGGGGCACGTTTAGTGTTTAGAAAGGGCACCACCATGCTTTACCAGAGCTGAAGGCTCGACAGCATCTCCCTTTACCCAGGCTACTGTCTAAAAGGAAAAGGGAAAGCGGAAAAAAAATCCTAAATCACTTCTTAGGGTTCTCGGACTACATAGTGTAAATGGGGTAATACACAGACATGTTGCTGATGTCTCAGGAAAGGCCAGGCAGGGCGCGACGTACTGCGGGAGGGAGGGGTGTGTTTCTAAAGACCGTGGTTTATAATTAGCACCACTCAGGCCTGACTCTGGCCTGGGCTGCAGTTTCCTGGACAGCCAGCCCAAGGGAATCACCATGTGCCAGGAGCAACGTGGGGTCCATGATTCGCTCGACCCCCTCTAGCCATTTTCTTTGAGTTGGATAATTTGCATTTTCTTTCCATCTTGTACGCAGAAAGACTGTGGATATTTTGTTGCCATATAAATTATGCGCAGAAAAATGCAGCCACAAAACAGAACGTAGGTGTTGAGATGGGTTCTTGCCACTGCCGCTATTTCTCCGGCCATGCTAGGCTGATGAAATGCACCTCAGGCCCATGAAGTGGGAAGAGAGATGGGCAAAGAGAACAAAGGAGAAGCCGGAATGTGGTCACTAAAGGAAGTGTGTGGCTTTGGCCTGGCCCCGTGTGCATCAGAACCACCTGTTGAGTCCACTAAGATGCAGAACCTAAGATTCCACCTCAGGTTACCACGTCAGAATCTGCTGAGACAGACCACTAGAGTACAAATCTTCTGTGGTGGCTTCCATGTGTAGGTAGGTTTGTGCTCCATTGAAGAATAAATAGATCGTCGGCCTGTTAGTAAAAGCAACTAAAAAGAGGAGAAGCACTGCTAAGGATGTTTATCTTGAATCTAATCACAAAGAAACATCATACAAGTTCATGCAGAGGAAGACACGATAAAAATAACCAACCTGTGTTACTAGCAAAGGTCAGCGTCATAAAGGTTCCACGAAAAGATTGAGGAATTCATTTTGATTAAATGTGAGGAAGAGTCTTGACCACTAAATGCAATGTACGATCCTGGACTCAGCCCTGGACTGGAGAGAAAACAAGAAAGACTACTACAGAGGACATAACTGAAGTCACTGAAAAGTTTGCACTATTGGCTATAGATGGAAGTACTGCGTTGATGTTGAGTTACTTGCTTTCCTGAGATTGCGTCCTTAATGGAGGATATGTATCATCTTTTCTGATGTGATCCACCTAAAGGTAGAATATATGCAGAGAGAGACAGACAGAGACAGAGACAGAGACAGAGACAGAGACAGAGAGACAGACAGAAGACAGAGAGACACAGAGGTAAAGAGAAACAAAACAAATATAGCAGAATATTAAAAAATTAAAGATAGTCCCAGTACCAGGGACCTATCATTCCAAATGTTTGAAAACATTTTATATAAATCATATAGCATATCAGTAAATATAAAATTATTCCAAAGTAAAAAGTTTTAAAAATAAAAGAAATTAGGGCCGGCCAGATAGCTCAGCAAAAGCGCCAGGGTTCAATCCCCAGCTTGTCATGCTGGCCCCACCCCCAGGGCTTGCTGAGAGGGCAACTGAGACTGGGCGTGAGTTCGATCTACATAGTGAGACCTTGTAGGTCCTATCCTAAAAAGAAAAAGAAACAAGAGAAGTTGAGCAGTTTTGTTGAGGGCTTGCAGAGGGAAGAACCCAAGGGAAGCTGCCGAGTTAGAGACAGGCAATGACTCAGACTCACCGCGGTCCTTCTTCTTCCAGGACCAGGGGGTGAGCAGGAGGGGGCGTGGAGGGGAGGGGACACTGGACACCAAGAGCAGTGATGACACATTTGCAAGCTAACAGCCGCATGCCAAGAGTCAGCACTAGCAGATGAGCCAGCTGACAAGCGCGAGATAAGGTGAAGAATCTCTGGAAAAAAACTGCCAAGTCCTGTAAGCCTCTATAATTTACCCCACCTCTCCGCGGCAACTTCATATTCCACTGACGGCGTAGCAGCTTTAAAACAGTGTTTGCAGGATGAGGTGAAAAGCAGCTGAAAGGCAAAGTGTGGTGAATTCCTGGAGTTCTCTTTGAAGTACAAATTCGTTTCTGTGCTTCCCACACTCTGGGAGCTGGTGGCTGAACATGTACTTTCATTACTAAATTCAGAGGTGATCCTCGCCTGGGGAGTCGGGGGCACCTGCTTTTACATCACAGCCGGATTCTTCTTTTGGGTCCAAAATAGATCTGAGCCAGGGAGCACCCCCGGGGATGTAGCGCGCTGGATACCTGCTGTTCATCCCTGCTGTTCATCTCTGTGTTCAAGAACCTTTGTCTTTGCTGGATTTTTTTTTTCCCTAAAAGCTGTATACTTTGACCAGGACTGCAGAGGTGTGGAGTAAATACAGCAACTGTGGGCTTTCCTAAGAGTTCTGATCTTCTGACAGAAACAGCAAATTCAGGAATGACCTTGGGTGTGTTCAGATGAACCGAGTCTTCTTTGGAGTGGAGATCCACCCACTGGAAGCAGGAGCTGCCTGGACATTTTTATGCTAAGGCTTAGGTGCTACACGCTAGGGTCTATGAGCCTGAGAGCCTCAGCTCTGCACTGGAGCAGCTGAAGGACACTATTTGGCTAACTATCCATGAATGAAATACGTATGCATGTTCTTGTTTAGTGGTGGGATGTAAATGTTTATTCTGTCAAGACATAATAGACATTGGGTCACCATAACCTCAGGATATGGAGAAGAAATGAAACAGGATTTCTTTCCTCAAGGGGTCTATAATCTAGTGGTTGCTTATAACATTACATTTTTGAAAAGCACGATAAGATCCTTTGATCTTCTGTTTTGATCACGATTAGCCCCAGTACATGGGGGGAGAGGGAACAGGGTAGGGCCCTGAGCTTTACACATCTGCCTCACCCAACCAAGAAGGGACAAGAAAGGCCATGTGTAGAATGAGACCCAAGGAAGAAGCAGGCAGAATGTGGACTGAGATGGCTCCATTTTTTATTTATTTATTTTTTTTTAAAGAGAAGTCCAAACTTAAGTACTTTTTACAAGCACAATCTAACATTCTCAATAGTACCTACTTATTCTGAGTTCTTAAAATACTGTTAGCCAGGCATGGTGGCTCACGCCTGTAATCCCAGCACTCGGGAGGCTGAGGCAGGAGGATCGGTGTGAGTTCGAGACCAGCCTAGGCTACAAAAGTGAGCTCAAGGCCAGCCTCAATTGCATATTGAGACCCTGTCTAAAAAAAAAAAAAAAAAA